>JAODAL010087180.1:0-10013 GCA_025379985.1 Phyllomedusa bahiana | reverse complement strand
TAAAAAAATAAATATACAACCCCTTTATATAATTGAAAGCAACCATACGTTCCTGGGTCTCATTTTTTGGGGATTTTCCCCGGGGGTTTCCCATAGTCCAAAAAATTTCAATATAAAAAGGTGACCCGTATATTAGGAAAATTTTCATCTTTTTTTCCAAAAACGCATACTTTCATACAATCAATAAAACACGCATCTGAATCGCAAAAACTATAAACAAGGTTGCTAACAGGAAATCCTTAGTACGCTTCAACTGCATTTTGTAGGACAGGAGTACATGGACAACCGGCCGGTGAACGCCGCAATGAGCAACGTTTCAAGGGATCAACCCTCTTTCCAAGATGGTGTTCGAGTACCCTTTCCCTTTTTAAAATACCTTTTTTTTTTTTTTTCTTTTTTTTCCCTTTTTCCCCCTTTAAACCCCTTTCCTTCCTAAACTATTTTAAAAACATTTTAAAACTCATTTCTTCATTAACCATTAGGCTCTTAGAATCAAATGAACTACCAAAAAATTTTTTCTTTTCTTAACAATTGTATCTTATTCTTTTCGCTTTGCTACCTTTAACCCCATCCAAAACACCACCTTTTTCTACACATTGTGTCTCTGTTCAAAAAAATTTTTACTACCAAACTTTCAAAAAAATTTCTTATCTGTTTTTACACATCTTCTCTATTCATTTCTTTCTTTGTTTAAAATTCCAAAAAAGCACTTCTTCTCTTTTAGACGAATTTTGTTTTTTTCTGCTGTTTGGGGTCCAACAAATAATCTGCCCACAGGGACACTTTAGCTATAATGACGCTTTGGACTCAATTAAAATAACTTTTTAAACTGAATTTTTTTACCCCTTTTTTGGGTGACAAATTTTTCCCACCCTTGATTATCAGTCAGTTTTACAATTAGCAAAGGAAAAGGTCCCTTTCTTTTTGTTTTGAAAACGGTTTTTTCCTATTGTTTTCTTAAAAACATAACATTAGGGTATCTCCTAACGAGCGGCCTTTTTTAAAATAAACTCGGAGGTTACAAACAACTTGCCAAAACATTCACACTTTGTAAATGTTTCCAATTTTAATATACTTCTTTTACAAATTAGCAGAAAATCATATTTTTAAAATATACAAAATCTATTCTCTTTTGATTTATTTACCCTAAAAATCTTTTTTTCAAAATTCACTCTGGAATCATCACCACCTCTTCTCCTATTTTCACCAGTTTTTTTACATTTACCCCCTTTGCGCTGAAAATTTTTGATTAATTTTTCCCTACCTCTTTTTACATTCATCGGGGAACAATCTCTTGCCGGGACAAATTTCCGTTAAAAGGGATAAACCCTCGAATACTTGGAGTATGATAGCTTCTTTTGCAAAACGTTATTTCGCTCCACCTTTTTACTGAACAAATAATGGGAAATCTATCATGGGATTTATTGATTTCAACGTCCAGATATTGTATTTTTGTGCATGTCCTTTTCAAGGTCGGGGAACGCAGACAAAACCCCTTAGTTGGCTGGCCCGGGAGCGGTCGCGTTCTCACCAGTCCCCAACCCCCTCTGCCCCCATCCGTTCCCTCAGCCAAGTCTATTTAGTGGGTCGGGGCTCGCGTCACTATACAGCGAGGTAACAATTTGAGGAGGGAAGTCAGCAGCTTTTTGGCAGCAAAAAAATGGGCCAATATCCCTGCTTCTTGCAGATTTCGCAAAGTATAGTTTGGGGAGAGTGGCAGGGGAGGTCATGTTTTGGGGTCACCCGCATACCAAGACCGGTGATGATGACAGCAGTAAATGAAACACAAATCGATGATGATGACCGACCGCATTTGGGGGAGTCGGGTGGAAGAAAGGGGCCCTTTCATCATCCAGGAAAAAAGGGGCGTCAGCTTGCTGTCAGCAGGGCGCAGCCAGCAAGTGGGTTGTTGGGTGAGTCGCAGGTAGCAGCAGTGTGAGGTCGGGACCAAGGGGTCACGGGGTAAAAACCCGCTTCGCAGGTCCCAAGAAAAGTACGGCACAGGGCCACGGGGGCAGTAGCGGTAGTAGTCACTCGGGGCCACATTTGACAGGTTTTGCCCTCCCAGCCCGAATCCCCCTGTCGGACGCGGCGATTCAGTGTTAGGCGCAGTGTTCGCCACTTTCACTGCGCCCCGATAAGGGCGGGCAGTGGACGCGGTTGGGGGGGGGGGTGGGTTACGAAAGGTGGGCTCGAAAACTCCGAGGCATGTACGATTCGACACAAAGTGGGGCGCAGTGCAGCGCTGGGCAGGTCCGACAGGCAGACCATTTTTTTTTTGGTCTAAATGCTCCACGAGGCAAAGTGAAGCAGGACCCGAACATGGAGGAAGCAATCGAAGACGCGACAAAATCTCGGCGCTTCGCTCCGTGCAGCAGGAGTATGAGTCCCATATATTGATCCTTGGCAACGAAAATAAAAAATAAACAGTTTTATTGATTTAATTTTTTTTTTTTCGTTACCCCCCATTTTAAAACATTCGTTTTATATAACATCGGGACAACTTCTGTAGTGTTATAATTTGTTTCGCCATGTACTTTTTATTTCGATTGCATTAAAAAACCCATGGGACGCCGCTCGCCCCCCTTTGGTCCAATAACGGCGCCTCTTTTAACAGTCAATCACAGAGCACGCTCAGAATTTCTTTTCCCCTGAACTCTAGGAAATAGTCGCGCTTGATTGGCTAAGCTGGACGAGCCCCCCCCGCTTAAACCCCAATCAGCTCGTTTCTGCTTTTTTTACGTTTTTTTGAACTGTCCCCCCCTTTGAATAGTTTGGTCAATTTTTTTCCATGGGGATAAGGGGGGACATTGCGCTCCTTTTCTGTTTGGGTCTTTCTCCCCCCAAGGTTTAAGGGGACATTGTCGCCCCTATTCTGATTGGCTTTTTAAACCCGACCAATGAGTATAGTTTAAAACAATTTGAATTACTGAAATTCCCGGCATTCTCTCTATTGCAATTCCCTAGTAGCCCGGTCCGGGCGACAAAACCGTTGTTGGGTTTTTTAAAAACTGTTTTATTTGTAAAAAAAGGTTCTGCTCTTTATTGATAATGTTTGACACTTAAAAAAAATGATTTTTTTTATTAAATTCATGCCGCACGGCGCTGAGACCCGGTTTTTCAGAGCGCCCACTTCCATAACAAAAGGGAGAAGTAGCTGCGCTTGATTGGCGGGATAGCCAAGCTACCGCTAGCTCAGCCAATCACTCTTTTCTGTCTTTTTACTGTATTTTGAACTGTCCCCCCTTTGCTTTTGATTGGCCCAAATTTTCCCATAGGATTAGGACTTTGTCGCTCCTATTTGATTGGTTAATACCCTTCATAAGTTAGAATGGCCCTGTCGCTCCTATTTTTGTTTGGGGTAAAAACTTCTCCATAGGATAAATGGGTCTTTGTCGCTCCATTCTCTTTTGCTGGCTTCTCCCACCAAGAAATGTTTAAAACAATTTGAATTACTTTTTTCCCGGGGCAATTCTCTCTATTGCAATTCCCTAGTAGCCCCGTCCTCGGGACAAACCTTTGTTCGGGATTTTAACCTGCTTTATTTGTAAAAAAAGGGGTTTTGGGTCTTTATCTTAATGTTTTACATTTAATAAAAAAATTTTTTTAAAATTAATATTTCATGCCGCACGGCGCGAGGGCCGAGATTGCATTGCGCCCCCCCCCCCTTCTCCATAGACTATAAGGGGAAAAGTAGCTCGCCTCTGATTGGCTGGGATAGCCAACACCCCTAGCCAGCCAATCAGCTCTTTTCGTCTTTTTACTGTTTTTTGAATTTTCCCGCCGTGGATTCTGATTGGTCTAAACTTCCCCATAACTAAAGGGTCTCTGTCGCCCCTATTCTGTTTTGGCGAGCTAGCCAAGCCCCGGTAGCTTAACAATCATCTTTTCAGCTTTTTTACAGATTTTGAACTATCCCGCCGTGGTTTCGTTTGGGTCAAATTTCCCCATAGGTTTTAAGGGTTCCTGTCGCCCTTTTCTGATTGGCCAGTTTATGCCCCCAATCAAATAGTTTCTATTTTGAATTACTGAAATTTCCCCGGCTTTTCCCAATATCCTAATTTTTAAATTTGGATATTGGAAATGATTTTGTTTTATGTATTTTTTTTTTTTTTTAGGTTTCACTCTTTTCCTGAGAATGTTGAACGCCTTTAAAAAGGCGATTTTTGATTCAACTCCGCACTGACATGGGGAAATGATTTCTCGCTGTTTCTCCCGCCGGGGGGGCTCGCATCGAACTGTTTTTTTTGGCGCGCCCCCACGGCGCCTAAGTCCCGCCCTGCGCCTGTCCCCGTACTGTGCCCCCCACACACTGGCGAGGCGCAGGGAATTTTCCCCCCATTTTAGTGCCAACCTCCGGCGGGGAATCATGGCGCAGCCCCCCCTCTTCCCTCAGTCCCCGCACGCTCCTAACACTGGCCCGGCGGGCGGGTTTTTCCCCGATGTATGAGTGCATACCTCTGTTGCCGAATCCTAGGGCAGCCCGCACTCGCCGGACCCGCACGCGCCTAAAAAACAGGCAGGCGTGGTACTTTACTTTTAGGATGAGCGCCCCCGGCCCCCACATAAAACGGCTCAATTCCCCCGGAAAATGGCGAAAGGTGGGGCCCCAACCCGTGGGGTTATACATGTGGCCCCCAGTGCGGAGCGTTGGCGGTAAAATCAGCTACTCGGGGGGTTTTGCAGTTCTTTTTTAAGACCCCGGAGGGGCCAAAATGGGGAATGAGAATCTGTGGGCAGAAAGTGAAGCATGGCCCGGGTAACGTTGGCACCACGGCCCCCGCGTCAACACAGCAGCTCACCATCCGCTGGCCTGGGAGAATCGTGGGCCCGATGTGGTGGCCGTCTGCCCCATCAGCAGCGACCCGTGGCCCGCCATTGCAGCCAGTCAAGGGCTCCACCCCCTCTGCAGAAGGGGCGTTTCTCTTTGCCCATTTCCGGTCCAGACCACTCTGCCACCCCAGTTAGAAACCCTGGAGTACTGGGCAGCCAAACTGGATGTGTGGCTCAACTTTCCCAAATTTGCAGTGGAGAAGCTGTCCTGCCCCCAAGTGTGGGATCAAGGGGTGTTCATGCGGGGGGGCCATGTTCCCCCCAAGGGAACCCCTTGTCCATGGGAAATGTGGAACGATTGACCTTTGTCAAGATGATCAAGCGTGAATCGGCCAGGATTTCCACACACCAATGCCAGGGGTCAGATTACATGAGCCCTGACGCCTCACAAAACTTTGAAAATAGTCGGATTCAAACTACCTGCTCAGCCCCTATTCTGATGCCGCCCCCGTCTAATGCCCCACATCTGTACGTTTCTCCATCTGCCACCAACCATCTTTTTCCGGACGGTATTGCCACCTACCCCAACCTGTCATTTTGTCCCTATGACCTCATGCTGCTTTGCGGTGCCGTGACATCCACACTGTGTCTTGGCCCTCTCTAACCTCATCTGCTGTTGCCCCTCACCTCCACTCTCTGTCTTTGTGCCATCTGTGCCTACACTGTTTTGCCACCTCCAGAATGTCATTGGCCACTCTCCGCCTCATGCTGCTGCGCCCCCTCACCTCGACTCCTGTCATTTGCCACCTGTTGCCCACTACTGTTTTCCACCTCCGAATGTCATTTGCCCCTGTCTGACCCCATGCGCTGTGGCTGTGCCTAACCACAACTGTGTCATTTGCCACTCTGTGGCCTACTCCTGTTTTTGCCACCTCCAGAATGTCATTGTGCCACTCTCTGACCTAATGCTACTGTGGCTGCTGCCGTCACCTCCACACTGTCACTGATGTTGCCACCTGAGCCCTCAGCTTGTTTTTTTCCAGCTTTGGCTGCCATGACTTTATCATGCTACATTCCCGCTTCAGTTTTTTGGTCAGTTTTGCCCTCTTAAGTGCCCAGGGAATTTTATAGTGAAGCGATTCTAAGAGCGGTGGCAGTTATATGCGTGTCATACTAAAACTCAACATCGTATGAAGACCAAACCAAGCTCCCTCTGCATATTTAAGCATGACACAATGTTCTACAGCACCCTACTGGCTCTTTGCAGCCTGGAAATAGCTGTTTTTTAGTAATTCGGACCGAAATAAACTCTGATGGAAAATTCAACGAAGTCGCCAAATCGAATTTTTGAGAAATTCACCCATTTCTAGTCACAATGTTTTGTTCAATTGAGACATGCACAAACTTGAAATTGCTGTATCAAGAAAACTGGCATACATGGCATACATATCTAAATGATAAATAAGAAAGACCATAGGAACTGTTGTTTTTTTATATAACAGTCTCACCCACAGAAAGCCATGGTAGTATCAAAACAAAGGTGCTGCACAGAGCTGGTCAAAATACTAAAAATAAATGGTTGCTTCTTTTCTTTGATGGCATCATCTGATAAACATTCATACATATAGGCACTTTTCTACCTCATTGGTGGGAAGTAGAGGTTGGAACATTGATGGTTTTGCAAGTGAGTTAAGCAGACCTTTTTTTTTTTACAATTTTAGAAAAATCCCTTAAAAAAGGTCTTATGGCATCATTGTCAATGATCCCAAACTGTCTATACTTCTAAGCTTTAATTTTTGTAGCACTAATCAGAAAAAACAAAAGGTGTTCTTTTGAGAAGTCAAGAAATTGCTGTTTTTCTCTGTGCCATAGTATTTTTATTGTCACTGTTCAAAAAGAATAACTGAGGACCTGCTACAGACTATTGTAGATTATCCCCTTCCTGACATTGGACATAAGTTCACATCATGATCAGGAAGGGGTTCCTGCCAAATATTTACAACAAGGCAATTGTGGATGCATAAAAATAGAGTCTGCATGATTGCTGCAGGGAGCCAAAAGTAAATTACAGTGATGAGCGAATGCGTCAACTATCATCATCGGATCGATAGTCGATATCGTCAATTATCATGCCGATATCTGATAATAGATAATCGGCGATGACCATTAAAGTCTATGGGAGAGGAAACACACCTTCATTCTTACACCCAAACAGGGCTGGAGAAGCTGGAATTAACATCCACAACAGTAAAATGGATATGTGCTACATCTTAGGCAAGACAATTAGGCAACAAGAGTCACAGAAAAAACTCATAGACTATTCACTATCCCTGTCTTGTACCACAGCATGACCCTTAAACCAGCATGACCCACAAATTAAAAAGTGCCAGAAAAAGGAGTCTTTGAACCACCATTTTTGATGAACTGGACATTGACTATACCTGTCCTGGGCCACAGCATGAGCCCCAAACCTGCATGACCCCCAGATTTAAAAAGTGCCGGAAACAGAAGTCTTTCAACCACCATTTTAGTTGAACTGGACTTTGACTATACCGTTCCTGGGCCACAGCATGAGCCCCAAACCTGCATGACCCCCAGATTTAAAAGGTGCCGGAATAAGGAGTCTTTCAACCACCATTTTAGTTGAACTGGACATTGAATATCCTCTCCAGGGCCACAGCAAAGAGCCCCCAAAACCTGCATGACCCCCAGTTTTAAAAAAGGTCGGAAAAAGTTTTCAAACCACCATTTTGTTGACCTGGACATTGACTACCCCTGTCTGGCCCGCAGTAGCAGGTTGCTTTAAACCATTAAGAACAGTTGGCGACGCTTTTCGTTACTGAGTTTCACGGGGGGCCCTGACCCACAATGGACAGGCCTGAGGGGTCCGCCCCGCAGCCTTGGTTTGCGTGTTGTCGCAGCACGGAAACCCTTCTCTCGTACCCTACCCCATGCCCTTTTAAACCCCCTTTGCTCGTTTTACCACCGCATTTCGCTCCATGTTCAGAAGAAAAAAAATTTAAAAGGTATGGAAGATTTTTTGACAGTTTTTTTTTTTAAAACGGCAAATTACAGCTATCTTAAATCCAACAAAATATACAGAAAAAGGGGGAAAAAATTTACTCAAAGAAAAAACAGAAACAGGCCTACCACTGCTAAAAATGCAAAGATGAACTGAACACAGCAAAGAGGAAACAAGGCCCCCATGCTAATAAAGAAAAATACCCAGGTGCAGTGATGGGGGGTAACCCAAACATTCTCCACTAGGGGACAAAAAAAAAAGCTCACCCTTTAAATTGACATCTATTCACATAGCAAATATTTTTTTTTTTTTTTGCCTAACAGTACTGGGGACTGGATGCAAGTAGAATACCAGCAGCCGCCCCCCTCATGCATGGTATTTTTGCATCTGTATAGTCTCCCAACGTATGATACTGTGGCTTTTTTGCATGCTATGTGAATTTAAGGTGCAGCTTTCTGTCCACCTAGTGGAGAGATGTTTGGGTTACCACCCATCAGCTGCACCTGGGTATTTTTCTTTATTAGCATGGGGGGCCTATGTTGCCTCTATGCTGTGTTCAGTCTCATCTTAGCTTTTCTAGCAGTGAGTATGGCCATGTTTCTGTCTTTTTCTTTGACTATTCTTAAATCCCTCTAATTTCCTACAGCCAACTAGGATTATAAACAGAATTGTTTCTAGCAAATACCTGTGAAATGCGGTCTGGGGGAAGAACCATAAGACAAAATCAACAGTGTTCTTCCTTCAGTCCCAGGGATTTACAACTGCCCAGTAGGACTAGGAATTGATAGTTTTCAACAAAATATCATACAAGTGCGCTATCTGAGCCAAACTGAGATTCACCGAGCGCAATAAAACTATTCAGAAGTTACACAGATGAGACATTGCTTTTTCTGAAGCAATGACAAATGATAACAGTTGCTAGAAAAATTTTCTATCAGAATTGTCGTACAACGTGGCTATTTGAAAAAAAACTAGGGTCGCACCATATGCAATGCAGCTATTTCAAAGTTATACGGATAACAAACGGTGTTTTTTGCACCAATGAAATACACCAACAGTAATTACTACATTTCTGTATCCAAATTTAAGTACAAGGTGGCTATTTGAAAAAAACTGGGGCGACCAAAGTGCAATACAGCTATTTAAAAGTTATACGGATAAGAAAAGGTGGGTTCTGAACCAATGAAATACAACAGCAGTTACCACAAAATTTCTGTATTCAAATTTAAGTACAAGGTGGGTTTTTGATGAAAACTGGTCTGTGCCAAACTGAAAAACACCTATTTAAAATTTATACGGATAATAAAAGATGGGTTTTGCACCTATGAAATACACCTGCAGTTACTAGCAAATTTCTGTATCCTAATATAAGTACAAGGTGGGTCTTTGATCAAAACTGGGCTGCGCCAAAGTGAAAAACACCTGTTTAAAAATTATTCGGATAATAAAAGGTGGGTTTTGCACCTATGAAATACACCTGCAATTACTAGCAAATTTATGTATCCAAATATAAGTACAAGGTGGGTCTTTGATCAAAACTGGGCTGCGCCAAAGTGAAAAACACCTATTTAAAATTTATATGGATAATAAAAGGTGGGTTTTGCACCTATGAAATACACCTGCAATTACTAGCAAATTTCTGTATCCTAATATAAGTACAAGGTGGGTCTTTGATCAAAGTGAAAACCATCTATTTAAAATTATACAAATAATAAAAGGTGGGTTTTGCATCTATGAAATACACCTGCAATTACTAGCAAATTTCTGTATCCTAATATAAGTACAAGGTGGGTCTTTGAACAAAACTGGGCTGCACAAAATAAAAGGTACTATTTCACCTCAGGTGCGAGGTGTGCTGGCCAAAAACTGGTAAAAAAAGCCATTTCAATGCAGGTTCAAAGCAGAGTCTGGGCTGTACAATATACACTCTCCTTTCAAAAGCCTGCCTGCCTGTCTGTGTTCGCCCGCCCCCCACTCCCTTGCGGCTGTACAGCGCTAGATGCTTCTTTAAAACTCTCTGTCTAACTAACTAAGAACTGAAATTCTCTAATCTACCTATGTTCTAATGTTCACAGCTAAAAACATAGTTGTCTGTATGAATAAAGAGAACTGTGTCTCTTTGCTGAGCTGTATTGAGAAGAGATCTAGCACACGTCCTCTCTAGTGGGAGGGCAAATGAAACACGAGTAACAGGAAAGCTGTTTTGCAAAACGAGGGG
>JAODAL010087179.1:0-10014 GCA_025379985.1 Phyllomedusa bahiana | reverse complement strand
TTGGGGAAAGAACCCCACCATCCCTGGGGTTTTTTGAAGAGCGGCGCCGAGCCTGGGGCCCCCGCACCCCCAAAAGACACCCAAACAGCTCACCCAGTGAGCTGTCCAGAGAATAGTGGCCTTGGCCCGTGCTTACTAGTCCATATGTCGGTGGTCAATGGTTTTTCCGGCCAAGATGCAGACAACGCGCTTAAAATTTTTTGATGACACGTGGCTGGCCAGGGCAGGGAGGCTTTTCTGGCAAAGAAATGCTATGGGAAATCGGTAGGGGGGCGGGAAAGGGGCCATGACTGGCGGAACCCTCTTGTCCACCAGAGGGAAAGGAAAACATTTCCAAAAAAAAAACCCGGCAATCCCAACATTCAGGCTTTTGGGGCTTTGGGGGGTTTGGGTTAAAGGTTTTTTGCCCCCAAAACCGGGAAGACAAAAGGGGCGGTGCTAGACGGGCCCCTTTCGCTGCAGTCATAAAAACTGTGGAGGAAAAGGGGGTGGGGAGGGGTTCCCGGTTGGCGGGTGGTATGGGGCAGGGTGGAGGCTGAAGGGGAGGCTGATCCCGATCATGACTCTAAAGACAGGGGCACTGGGGGAACGCTGGTGGTGGCGGGAGGGCGGAGACAGGGGGGTGTACAGGGTTGGAGGCCCGGCATCGTCTGGCCTTTTTTGAAAGTTTCCTCCATTTCAACCCATGATTTGCTGCATTGACTGACATGTTGGTGGTGGTTAATACCAAAAGGTTTTTTCCCTTATTATGCTTTTACGGCAAAGGCGGCATATGACTCGCTGGGTGAATCAGGGGCTTAATCAATGAAGGCCCAGGTTGAGGGGTTTTCTGGCCTTTTTGCCCCCCATAAAGCGAGGAGCGGGGTTTTGCGCACCGGGGCTGGCGAATCAAATCAGGGACTTCTCGCCCGCCCCTCCCTTTTGAGGGGGGAAACCCTACTGACACTCCCCAAATGTCTTCCCTCCTCGTCCATGATGAAGCATCGAAAGCAAATTCTGCTAAAAAAGACCACGTTGGATCCGCAATGTGTCATCTATATATCATCATCATCATCACATCAACACAGGGACTTTGTCGCCTAAATTTCTCCCCGGGGAGCTGGGGGGCTAAAAGCAAGAGGGTTGCAAGGCTTGGGCCGACCGCCCAGGATTTTTGCCGATGCCCGGTTCCTTTCCCCTCGAGGGATCATTAACTGGGTTCAGAGAAAGAAAATCACCCCTCTTTGGCCTCTTGATTTTTTACATCCCTTCTGCCCCCAACCGTATTTTGTCTCAAAGGTCTTCAAAAATGGTTTTACGGGGTGGTACACATTGCATTTGGCTGTTCAGTTGAACGGTGCGGTGATGCTAAATACGACTTTTTGTGGCGGAGGGGAGGCAGAGGAAGACTGTGATGCAGGTTGCTTTAAACCCACAAAGGAAGTTTGGGCGACGCTGTTCTTACTGAATTCACAGGGCCCACCCAGCGATGCAGGCCTGACGGTCCTGCAACTGACGATCCGGGGCATCGTTTTGCCCCCAAGCACTGGAAGGGCACCTTCTCTCGTACCTTACCTCCTTGCCCAACCCCCCCTCTTTGCTCGCTTACCACCAAATTTCCCCCCATTTCAGAAAATAAAAATTTGAAAAGGTATGGAAGAGTTTTGGAAATCTCTTATTAAAAGACAGCAAATCACAGTTTTTCTCAAAACCCCAAAACAAAACAAAATTTCTGGGTTAAAATTTAACGAAAGTAGATCCCACAAAAAAAGCTTGCTGACCAAATAAAAAAACACCCTTTTTTAAAAAATTTTGTATATTTTAAAAAAATTTTTGGCACCTTTTAATTCACCTTGGGTGGGCTCAAAATGCTGTATTTAAATTTAACTGAAAGAACTTCAACAAACTGGCCGCACCAAAAGGGAAAAAAAAAGTATCTGAAATGTAAACGGGTAAAAAAAGGTTTTTTTTGGCACCTATCAATTCCCTTTGGTAACTAACAATTGCTGGATTCAAATTAACTGCAAGGTGGCTCTTCAACAAATCTTACTGGGAAAAGTGCAAAAAACACGTATCGTAAAAGTTTTAGATAATAAAAGGTATTTTTTGGCACCTTCAAATTCACCTGTGGTGAAACCACAAAATTGCTGTATTCAATTAAGGTGAAGGTGCCCCAAAAGAACAAAACTGTAGTGCGCAAAAGTGAAAAAAAGTATCTGTGATGTATTGGATAATAAAGGGTTTTTTGGCCACCAAACAATTTACCTGTGGTAACTACACAATTGTGGATTTCCCAAAAATTTCCCCAAGAGGCTATATCAAAAAAGTGGAAATGGGGGAAATTAAAAGAACCCCTATCTTAAATTAAAAACTGAAAATAAAAGTAGATTTTTGCACCTAACAAATAACCTGCATTCAGAAAAGATTGTTTCCTAAATAAGCAGGCGCCCATATCCAGGGAAAAATTTCAATAAAAAGTTAATAATAAGCATTGCAGTGCAATGTCTACCAATCTTGGGGGAACTTTATCCTTTCTTTATAGATTTGCGTGTTCCCCCCAAAAAACCCCCCCCCCTCCCGGCTCCCCTCCGTATTTACAGCGGTAGATGTCTTTAAAAATTTTCTACCCAACTACATAAAATCTTCCCATCTAACTAATTTTAAATCACAGCTAACAGTAGAGCTTTTTCTGTGAAGAAATAAATAATTTCGCTGACCTTTGGACCAAGGAAAAGCGACGCCCCCTGCTATGGAAAGCTGAAGACACTGATCATGAACAGGAAGGGCTGTTCTTTTAAAACGAGGTATGTGATTTTTCCAGCCAATCGCAAACCCTACACACCCATCATGAGTCGCACACACATTTCCCCTGCTCTATTTTGTAAGCGATTTTGGCCGCCAAAAAAGACAAAGGAGAAAAAGGCGCGATCTTAATAGTGAGCACAAATTTAACCCCAAATTAACCCCTGATCAAAAAATTTCGATCAACATAAAAATTTTTTTTTGTGCCGATTTCAACTTTGTCGAAAAATTCGGTAAAACGGGGAATTATGATAAAAAAAAAATGTTTTTTTAAAAATTACATAAAAAAAAAGGCCATTTTGAATCAAAAAAAAATTGGGAAAAAAAAATAGTGGGAACAACAGGGGATGAAAAGCCCTGGCCAGGAACTTGTTAATTTTCCCTTTCATTTAACTTGTAGGTTATTCTAAAATTTCTGGAAATTTATTTTTTTTTTTTTTTATTTTTTTGAAAAAGGCAAAATTGACCAAGGGGCCCTTTAAAGCAAAACACGCCCTGGGTTATTTAAGACCCCTTTTTCCCAAAGAAACCCAAATTTTGAGCCCCATTTTTAAATTTAATATATTTGTACTTTCTAAAAAAAATTTTAAGAATATTACTGAAAAGAAAATTTGGGATATAATTTTTTAAGTCAAAAAGAAAAACCCATATATTGTTTTAAGACTCATTACAGGATAAATTTACATTTTTTAAATTAAAATTCTTTTTAGGGACCCCTTTTAAAAAAATAAAAAGGGCCCCTGGAAAACCCCCCTTTAATTTTCAATGAAAATTCTAATAATTTTGAGATGCACTAGTAGTGCTCTGAAAAAAAAAAGCGAGCTCTGGGTTGCCCTTTCTATGGGCAACAAAACGTTCCCTTTTTGCTAGGCAGTTTTCAACAAAAGGTGCTATGTTTTAGTTTCTAAGAAAAAAAACAACAAATATGCCCCATATATATGTATTTATAGTTAAAAATTTTGCCATTGATTCCCCTGTAAAACATTTTTTTTGGGGGGAATACTGTTGTAAATACAGTTAGAAGAAAAGTTTTAAAAAACAACGTAAAATACAAAAACAGGCCATATGGAAAGGGAAAAAAAAAAAAAAGTTTTTAAAATTTTTGACTGTTTAAAAGGTCCCTTTTGGGTACATTTAACATAAAACCAAAGTCCCGAAACAGGTTTGTGACTTTTTTTCCCGAAAGCGAAATTTATAATTTGGGGCAAATTTTAGAAAAAATGAAAATTTAAAAAATTTTTTTTCTTTCCCCCGGGTTTTAAACCTAAACCCCAATCTAAATTAGCTCCCCCGGGCATCCAATCTTAAAAAATCTTACTTAAATGTATGACTTTATCCCACCTTTTAAAATGGGGGTAAAAATATTGATTTGGGAAATTGGGTGCTTTTGAGCGATAGTGCTAATTTTTGATGGGAGCTTAAATTTTACTAATTCAGCAACAGTTGAAGAAGATTTTTTTGTGCAGTGTTTACAGCATCTATTTCAAATGTTTTTTTGCAGAATCGGGTCACTGAGCAAACGGGGGACATTAAGCTATCGGACATGGCTTTCATCATTGCTTATGCCTGCTCTGTAGTGCCCAAAACACAAAAACAAAAAAAAAAGGCAATGCAGGGGGGGAGAAAGATTAAAATAGGTTTTTTCACACAGTGATTATTTTTAAAACATGTGGGGAAAGTTAATTTTGATTTTACAAAATACTTGCTCTTTGTTTTTGCTCGGTAACGAGATAAGGGAATATATCTGCCTTGAGTCACACTGCCCTAGGTTACCGCCATACCCCCTTCGATTGCACAGCCCAGGAATGATGTCACCATGGGAAGGGAGCAAAAGTTTTTGGACGACATTACACTTTTCTGGCGTGCAAGCCCCAAAAGACCAGCTATGATGCCCTAATGCACCTAATAATTGTTACGCACATTGTTAAAGACTCAAAAATTTTAAAAATGCACCTAACAAAAAGGGGGGGTTTCGGGGGCTTTTAAGGTGTGTTTACACCACTTCGAAGTTTAGTCATTTTAAATTGGTGGGGCCAAAATAACCCCTTATATCCCCCAGGCAGCCATTCAATGTGGTCTGCCTAGCCTTCGAAGTGAATTTTTTTTTTGCTGTAAGGGGAAAAAAAGTCCATTTTTCTCAACTTACATCAGTACAATAAAAAAAGTAATTTATTATTTTCAAACTGTATAAATTTTAATTTTTTAAAATTTTAACAAAAAATGTATCATATAAAATTAAGAAAAAAATTTACCCCAAAAATAAGAAATCATAAATGTATTTAAAATTCAAGAATCTTAAACAAATTTTTACATTAAAAACCCAGTTTTATTTTGTTAAATTTTTATATTTTTTTTATTTTTAACAAAAAAATTTTAATTTTTTTTTTTTTGCTCCTCACCCTTTATCACATACAGCAAAGCCAGCACAGCACAGGTATTGCGGGGCCCTGGGGTCCCCAAGCAGGATAGTACCAAAGTTTCTATTCACTGACATGCTTTCAATATTTTTCCTTTTTTCCAGCCTGTCTATAACTTAATCCCTTTTGATCATTATTTATGCGCCTAATTTCCTTTAATGGCTAACACATAGAGAGGCGCATCGAACTTTCACCATTTATGAATGCCAAAATCCACTTTCAACATGAGGGGGCCCTTTAACACTGAAAATGAGACTCACTTTTCACTTCGATGCCCTTCCCTTTATACAGTCACCCTTTATCTCTAACAGATTAATTTTTTACTTTGAAAAGCAATTTTTTTTACCCTTTTTGGGGATTGTGCTTGTTTCCAGCAGAATAAATCTCCTGCACTCATATCACTGTAACATTCAGCTAGTTATAGAAGAGATAAACATTGTAATCACTTTTATAGAACCACCACAGCCTGATAGTGAGTCTGAAGTATGAAACAGCATGGTGAGAAAACCCCTTTAAGTTTGCTGTATACTGTTATAATCCTGGTTTCCATGGGGGATAAGCTCCTGCCATTGACTCTGTCACCTCTCCACATTGAAGTAAACATACACTCTTGGCCAAGTCTTTTAGATTTTTGGTGCAAACATTGATCCAGGGATTTATTCCAATTGAACATATGAATAAAAAGTCTGTACAGCTCACCAAAGCAATCCATTTAAAAAGCTACAGCTAATACTCATTTGAAGTGAAGTGATACAGCAGGACAGCAACAGCATAAATATCCAAGATGTATACAAAAAAGGTCCAACTCCTAATAACAACATTTTTTGTAACTATACTAAACATCAGTATATACTATCCACATTCACTGATGTAAAGAAGCGCCACTATATACACTCCCCCCATTTAATTTGGTACCCATGTAGAACGGTTGGACCCCCTTTTGCCTTTAAACTGCCCCAATTCTTCGTGGCATAGATTCCACAAGGGTTGCAAACGATCTCAATTTGGGACCAAGGGGGGGCCAAAAAATCAAGAAAAATTTCCCCCAAAAAAAATTTGAGACTTCATTTTCCAATTTTGATCAAAAAAATGTTTTAAGGGGGTCCACGATTTCAACGGATCTCAAAAACGGGGCAGTCCATCCATCTTTACCTCTCAAACGGGCCAAACAGGCCCCTCGCTGGGGCAACCGACCTCCATTTTTCAGAAGAAAAAAATAAAAAAACCCAAACTGCAAAAGGCCCCTTTTTATAAGCCTGTGGGTGGGGGGGGGACAGAAACCCAAAATGGAAGCACCCCTTCCTTCCCATATAGGTTAAAATCAATGTACACCAAGTATAACGTATGTTTCTGCACACACAAAAACATTTCTGAAAAAACGTATGCAAACCTGGGTGCCACTGGCAGGGCTGCGGCACACATGTAATTATACATGTACGCACACAGACCGCCGCCAGCGGCACATTTCTATAAAAAGGGCAATACACTACGTGGAAATCCCTAAAGAAGCATTTATGCTATCTATCATACATGAAAAAAACTTTGAGACTCTCAGTTCACATATTTTGATCAAAAGATGTTTAAGCTGCCCACGACTTTCAACGTGATCTCAAAATCGGGCAGTCCTATCCTATCTTTACCTCTCAATCGAGCCAATCAGGCCTCTCGCTGGGTCAACCGACCTCCATTATTCAGAGAGAAAAAATAAAAAACACCCAACCTGCAAAGCTGCCCTTCTTATGACAGCCTGTGAGAGTGGGCGGGTACAGAAAACCCAAAATGGAAGCACCCCTTCCTTCCCATATAGTTAAAATCAATGTACACCAAGTATAACGTATGTTTCTGCACACAAAAACATTTCTGAAAAAACGTATGCAAACCTGGGTGCCACCTGGAGCCACTAGACAAGTTAACCTGCACCAAACAGTAGAATATACACTCACCGGCCACTTTATTAGGTACACCATGCTAGTAACGGGTTGGACCCCCTTTTGCCTTCAGAACTGCCTCAATTCTTCGTGGCATAGATCCAAAAAGGTGTTGCAACGATGCTCAATTGGTACCAAGGGGCCCAAAGAGTGCCAAGAAAATATTCCCCACACCATTGACAACCACCACCACCAGCCTGAACCGTTGATACAAGGCAGGATGGATCCATGCTTTCATGTTGTTGACGCCAAATTCTGACCCTACCATCCGAATGTCGCAGCAGAAATCGAGACTCATCAGACCAGGCAACGTTTTTCCAATCTTCTACTGTCCAATTTTCGATAGCTTGGGCAAATTGGAGCCTCAGTTTCCTGTTCTAGCTGACAGGAGTGGCACCCGGTGTGGTCTACTGCTGCTGTAGCCCATCTGCCTCAAAGTTTGCCGTACTGTGCGTTCAGAGATGCTCTTCTGCCTACCTTGGTTGTAACGGGTGGCTATTTGAGTCACTGTTGCCTTTCTATCAGCTCGAACCATCTGCCCATTCTCCTTTGACCTCTGGCATCAACAGGCATTTCCGCCCACAGGACTGCCGCTCACATGGATGTTTTTTCTTTTTTCGGACCATTCTCTGTAAACCCTAGAGATGGTTGTGCGTGAAAATCCCAGGAGATCAGCAGTTTCTGAAATACTCAGACCAGCCCTTCTGGCACCAACAACCATGCCCCGTTCAAAGGCACTCAAATCACCTTTCTTCCCCATACTGATGCTCGGTTTGAACTGCAGGAGATTGTCTTGACCATGTCTACATGCCTAAATGCACTGAGTTGCCGCCATGTGATTGGCTGATTAGAAATTAAGTGTTAACGAGCAGCTGGACAGGTGTACCTAATAAAGTGGCCGGTGAGTGTATATGTGTGTGCATGTGGATTGTATACACTCATTTTTAATGGATTCACAACAAATAGTGTTTTTATCAAGAGCTGGACCTTCTATGTATTTCAATTGCCAGATTGGAGTTGGGAAGGAATGTTTTCATGGACTATACTTTGTAACTCGATTTCTTTTTCTTTAATCTGGATTTGACTTTGAACTTTTCTTCGAACAAAATGAGAGATAGAAAGCTATTTAATGGCTAATGTTCACATTAGAAAGAACTGCATATATTATTCCGAAGTCAATATTTGAAGTCAATATTTCACTATGTGCTTAATCCACCTCCCGACATTATAAGGCACAAGGTAGATTATACTTCACCCCTGAGAATTGAAGAACAGCTGCTGGTATTTTCACCACTTACTTAACGTCAGTATTGTAAGAAAATTTTGCTGATCGTGCCACTAAATATTTAACCTCAGAGACTAAAACATATGTTTATTTAAAGTACATAGAGAAAGAGAATTACAGGCTACATCACCTTATTCTTTTTCATGACAGATGATTAACATCTGACATTTCTCTTAATCACCGTGTGGTTGCTATGTGAAGGTTAGTCAGGTCAGAATTATGTAACCCTTGTGCATCATGTCACCTATTACATACTGCACTGTAAGGCACTTAGGACACATACTAAATTAGAATATATATATATATATATATATATATATATATATATATATATATATATATATAACACACACACACGGCCGAGTCACACTGTTATGACAATTTCCTACTTCTGACTTTGGCAACACATAGCTTATGAAAGTTATATGTCATGATTGGCTTGGTTGCTGTATGAGGGCAATTTATCACATGTTCAAAAAGAGATGATTATTAGGTTTCAGGCCAGGGGCAGTATTTCTGGAACTGTTTGTGTGCTCCTGTGATAGAAGTAGACAAATGGCACCATTGCGAATAGGCAACATGAAAACAGCAGAACACCAGGTGCCATTGATGTGGAAGTTGAATGTCAGCTACAAGGTGTGTGAGAGCAAACCAATATGCTTCAGTTTGCCACGAAACTGAACCAGGGGGTTACCACATATGTGTCTCAAACAATAGTTCAGCAATCCCTACTGCATTTGCGGCTGTGAAGCAGACAGATGGTCACTGTACCTCTTTCTATGAAGTTGCATAGGTAGAAGCTGTTTACATCTTCATGGCATTAACGTAATTGGATCTTCTCTGACTGGCAAAGAGTTGAGTTACTTTCTCTACTTCAGTAAATGAATAAAAGTTGGCATGTTAGGTGAGAAACATAAGAGAACAAACACACTGCAGCTATTGCTGGAAGAACACAAGCTGATAGTGGAACATTATAGTCTGGGAAATGCTTATGTGACACTCTCTGGGCCCACTCATCCATGTGGAAAGCATGCTCATCCTTGCAGATCATTTACACCCAAACATGCTGATTCTTTTCCCTGGGACAGATGGGATCTTCCCGCAAGAAAATGTAACATATCACATGCCTAGAAATGTCCATCTATGGTTGGAAGAGCATAATAAAGAGTTAAACCAATTAATCAACTCTGGGACCACCTTAAACACCATATATGCTTTATGGATCCTCCTACACTTATCCTCCATGCAGTCAGCATGGCAACCTTATTGAGTCCCTCCAGGCCCATCTAGCTGCTGTCTGTGGTGCACATGGCAGTTACTCATGGTCTTAGCCAATGGTTCCTGAGGACGAACCCATGCAGGTAATTGGTTCTTAAATTATATGTATTACAGTTGATACTGTAAATGTAAAGACATTGCTTAATAGTCAGTCAATTAGTTTAGAATAAACAAAAGTGCATTTACAGAAAAAAGTCAAGACACACATTGCTTATGTGTTGTAGGAGTTGTACCTTTGTTAAACGTTCCTTTTAAAGAGCAGCTGTTTGTACTGTAGACTTTCCTTTTTTGCCTTTCACTAACAGGGGGGTTTTTATAAGGAAGC
>JAODAL010087178.1:0-10014 GCA_025379985.1 Phyllomedusa bahiana | reverse complement strand
AAGGCGAAGGTCAGGGCAGGCGCAGGGTTCGGGGTCAGAGGCAGCAGACGGTCAGGGCAGCGGCAAACAGGAAAGGGTCAGAAACGTAACGGGGCGGACTGGTACACGGGAAATCAAGACTGAACTAAACACCTTAAACGCTCCAAAACCCCCCAACAGACTGGCAACGGTGCGGGGCTCTCCCATATAAAGGACCAGCGGCCCAATTAACCAAAAAAAAGGGCCGCTGGCCCTTTAAATCCGGACCACCGTCGCGCCGGGGCCTTAACAGGGATTATGCGCGCCCCTTCCAACGGGAACGGGACGGGACGGGAATAGGGGGTTTTCCCACCCCAGACAGTAGCACCACGGCTGCGGGCACCGCACACCCCCCGGGCCCCCTTTTGGCACAGGGGGGCCGGGGCGAGCTGCGGCGCCGGCCCCCCGGGAATTTTGCCAGCCCGATCCTTTAAAAACCCATGCGGGAACGGAAATTATACTTTATTTTCAGTGAGATGCCCCAGGATGCATCTCTTAAAAAACCTTCAAAACATTTTACCCCAACAAGGTTAAGCTTAGCGGCCTAAGTTTTCCTGGATCACTTTTTGACCCCTTTTTGATATTGGCACCACATTTGCTACGCCAACCTTTTTGGGCCATACCCCTTATTATACAGTCCATAAATATTAAAAATAGGGCCATCTATCACATTATTTAACTCCTTTAAACACCCCCGGGGGTGTATACCGTCAAGGCCTGGGAATTTGTCATTTTAATTTTCCCAAAGGGGAGTGCATTTCTCCTGGGTTGACAAGAAACATTTAAGTTGGAAAATTTTACCTCCTACCTTTGCTCACAACGGGAAGCCATCCTCCTCTTAAATACGGGGGAGAAGAAATAGTTTAATGGGTTTTTTCCCTTTTTTCTCATCCCCCTCTAAGTCTCTGCCTCAGTACTTTTAAAGGGCCAACATTTTCTTTTTTTAATCTTTTTACTTTTTATATAGTTTAAAAAAAATTTTGGGGTTAGTTTTTACTTTCAGGCAAAAACGTTCTTACTTCTCCAGCTTTTTGGGGGCCGCCTTAATATTTTTTTTTACAATTTTTTTTTCTTATATTTTTTGTGCTTCTTCACTGCCCTCCCTGTTTCATACTAAACCTTTTCTTTTTTTTTTTTTTTTATGCCCTCCTTTACATCTCTGTTTGATCCACATTTTTTTTTCCTTTTTTCAATTATTTTTTTTACCAATGGTATGTACTTCTCACAGTGGGCACCTAAGATTTTTTCTTTGAAGCCATTTTCAGCCACTCTCTTATGTACAACTGCCTTAATTAGTTAATACATTTTCCTCTCCAAGACAGCAAAATTAGGAAGTTTGGTATTGCGGGCGCATTTTTTCCCACACCAGGACTGTTATTGGGACATTTTCAGGCTTTCATAACCCTAAACCCCATATACATAGATAGTTCAACAGAGTGCTTGGATTTCTAAATTACTCAGGCCCAAAAATTCAGTTTTTCAGTTTGGGGTTTAGTAATTGAAAAACACACTGTCTCCAAAACTCCAAAGTTTTTAAAGGGGGTTTTGGGCCCCCTTCAGGGTCAGGGCCCCCCAGCCTGCTATCAAAAGCAAGTCCCCCCCATAGCTTACACCCCTGCTTTTGCAACGTTCTCATCCCTTTTTCAGTTAGCCGGAATTAAAAGGGGCAATGAAGATTTTACCTCTTCAAAATTTTTTTTTTTCCTCTTAAAAAGGGCAAATTTTTTTCACTAAGTGGTTCCACGTATCCATTTATTTATGGATGGAAATTTTCAGCTTCTTTCCCCCCCCTTATATATAAAAATTAAAAACCGAGATCTTTTCCCATAGACTTTAATGGGTTTCGAATTTTTAGTTCGAACAGAAAATTCAAAACCCAAAATCACAAAATTCGGGGTTCTAATTTTGAACTAGAAATTTTTACTGTTCCATACAAAGACATACCAATGCTTCCTTATGAAACCCAATATGCAATCTTGAAAAGGGTAAGGGGTTTTGGTGGTGTTTCGAGAGACTTTGACTACCTACAGGGTTATTGTTTTAAGCATGTGAGGCATTATTGGTATAATACGGCAACCATCTGAACCAAGGTGAACCATTGGGTTTGTCGACTAAGCTCACAGGCAATTTTAGACAGATTTTGGACCAGAAAAGCTTTACCACTCAGGGGATAAGGACCTTGGCCCGGGCCCAACCGAATTCTAAAAATTTCCCCAGCATTTTCATGTTCCTGAGCTCCCCAAACCTTGACCAAACCCCCTCTCTTTCCCCGGGATATGCCCGTTATAGCCTCAGATACAGGTCTATGGGGTTTATCAGTCAGCGGGGGTTTTTTTCGGGTCTTTTTTGCCCTCGATCTTTTTGGGCGACCGCCTTTTACAGCCCTCGGTTCCTTTCCCCCCTTTTGCTGCTCTCTCGCCCTTTTCATTGCCTCATCCTCATTTGTGTCAAGCTTTTTGGTGCCTAACTTTTTTATGGGAAAATATTTAGGAGCAGTGGGCCTCCATTATTGGCGATAGGGGGCCCATGTTTTATGGAGTGCCTGCGATGTAAGGCAATCCCTACTTTCCATATAAGCCTAGTTTTGTGGACAACCCAAAAGAATGCCTTGAGTCACTGTTTATTTTTGCGTTTCTTTTGAAACCCCCTAAGCGCTTTAAGTGTGCCTTCAATTCCCCTCCTGTAGACATGTGGGGGAAGTGGGTTTTACTTTTTTTCTACCTCAGTTTTCGTGACCCTACAATCCGTCTTTACCGATGCTTCTAGAGCCCTACAAAAACCAAAATCTAATTTTAGGGACCCGAAAACTTAGAAGCCTGAAAACTCCTAAGCCTAAGGGCTAAAACAATCTTTTTAACGTGTGCAAAACTCTTCATCTACAAAGCCTTGAAGAAATAGTGGTCTCCCTTGTTCTTCCCGCTTTGTCATCCACTACGTCAATGGGAATTAGAGTAGCTGTATTCAATGTCATACACCTCTTTATGGTCACATTTGGGGGCATAATTAGAGCGTATTGGAGTCTGAGTTGTCTGGCTAAAGAGATATGCTTGACTTGAACCTGATTAAGAATGCTATGCAAGTCATGTGGGGTATAAATCGTGATGGGGTAGTCCAACACTATTTCTGATGCCTTGCGTAGTAGGAGTGACACAGCTGACACATGATGGAGAACCTCTGGAGACAAGATCTAATCTTGCTGAATAATATGCAATAGGCCTGTTTTGTTGACCATGTTTTTGGGCTAGAACTCCCATTGCATGTCCCTTCATTTCCATACAGTACAAAAGAAAAGTTCTCCTGTAGTCTGGGGTTCCTAAAGCTGGAGCTGATAATATTGCAAATTTGAGTGAGTAGAAGCATAGTGGCTGCTTAAGAAGAGATGCAGAATGGATCCAATGTCTGCAGTATGATGCTAATCTCAGGAAAGTACGAAGTTGTCAGATCCCTGTGGGTGGGTTTAACTCAATTGCCTTTTTGCTATCTCCGGTCAGATGACAAGCTCCTGCTGATATGCAATGACCTAGAAACACAACCTTTACCTAACAAAACTGCAATTTCTCTTTTGAGGCCTTGCATCCTTTCAAAGCAAGGTGTTGAAGTAATGACATAGTGGCCTCGCAGCACACATCTTTTTCTGGGGCACAAAGGAGCAGGTCATCAACATACTGGAGTAAGACAACTTCAGCATGCAGAATGACCCAATCCTGCAAAACAATTTGTAATTCAGCAGTATACGGGTTGGGTGAACTCTGGCCCCCTTGTGGATGTACCTTCTAGGTGTACTGGGCCCCCCAAAAGTGAAAGTGAACAGATATTGACATTCAGTTGCAAAAGGAACTAAAAAATATACGTTTTCTAGATCAATGACCTGTAATTGGTATCTGTGATAAGATGGTGTGTGGGTTCGGAAAAAACATACAAGAAATGGAACATTACTTACTCAAAAAACACTCCAGTTCTTAGGGGCTTGTTCACAGCACAATGGCCGAACTAAACTGGACCCAGAAAGCTAGCAACTCTGGGCAGCCCACCTAGCCTAATAGTATGGGTGTCACTAATAGGTTGTAAGCCAACATGGTATACCACACGTATCTATATTTATGGCACCCTTTTGTATCGCCTTATTATATGCAATTGTAGTACCAGCAACCACCCCCCTTATGCACTGAGGTTGTGTGAGTGGTTGTTTAGTTGGTAATTTTGCATCTGTGCAATCTCCCCATGCATTATACTGCGGCTTTTCTGCATGCTGATGTGAATAGGTGTTAAGTTGGTGTGCAGTTTTTCATCTTGCTCAAGCAATTAGCTGCACCTGTGATTTTTTTTCCCAGTTAGCATAAAGGCCAGAGTTGCTAGCTTTCTGGGTCCAGTTTAGTTCGGCCATTGTGCTGTGAACAAGCCCCTAAGAACTGGAGTGTTTTTTGTGTGGGTTCGGAACCACTGGTGTCAACATTTCAGTGACTGCATTTACTGCCCTTAGATCTTGGACCATCCTTTAAGTTACTGGCTCCCCCTTTTTGCCTTTTTATTTACGGGGTAAAGTGGCATATTTGCTACTGATTTTGTGGGTGTAATTGCCCCAGGGCAATCGATGCTGTTATATTTTTCCCTATTGCTTCTTCCTGTGCAGCACTTAGTGGGTATTGTTTAAGCTGAGGGGGCTTTGCTCCAAGTGTATCATTATTGGGGGGACTGGCATGTACCCAATATCAGTTTTAGATTTTGACCACAGTGAGTCGGGAACCTGATCTAAAATTGGATCATCAGGTAGGGAGATAGAGTCAGATACATTTAGACATGCTAGTACTTTGCATAGCTGCTTCTCTGGGATTTCAGTCTTCAACACAACTGTACCATCTGTTCGATAAATAATATGTGCCTGGATAGCTTGCAATACATCTCAACCCAATAAATTGACAGGTGATTTGTCACTGACTATCACTCATGCATGTATGGTCAGCTAGTTGAAGAGGCAATGGTTTAGTCAGTTGGCATTCTTGGGTTAATCCCTCAAACCCTTGGGTATGAACAATATTGTCAGATATGTCAGATGAATTAACATGTTCCTGGCGAATGACAGTCTTGGCAGCCCCGTATCTACAAGGAACGGAGTTTCCCCCCATCTGAAATATATACTGGGACTACCCCTTGTGGGCCTGAGTGTTGGGATGCCTGTAGGGGGTAGAATGCTACGTGGTTGTCCTGTTTAGGTGGCAATCTACACTGGCGTCTCAGGTGTTAAATCCTGCCGCAGTTAAAACTTTGCCTGCACTCTTTTCTAGCTGAGTTTGGTTTCCAAGTGCCATCAGATACATACTGTATATGTTCTCCAGTCTGGTTTTTCTGCCTGAACCTTTTGCGGAGCTGTGGTTTAAGACCTGCCATAAAAGCTCCATGGAAGAGCTTCCATCCCACATCTCCTATTCTTTCATAGCCTAAGTCCATGTGTCTCAGTTTTAAATTCCCACAGAACTGGTCCACTGTATCTTTTGGCCCCTGTACTACATCTAAAAGGGAGATTGTGGATTCTTCCACCTTCTCTCTATACCAGTCCTCTAGGCCCCTTAGGAAATTTACCCCAGACTTTATGGTTTGGGTATAATCACTTCTCATAGGTTATGAAGTATGGCCTTCCCGCTCTTTCTATTGTATCCATAACTGACTGCATTCTAGCTTCACCAATCTTCCCCTTCAAGATAGATTCTAAGTATGTCCAAGTAGAAGTAAAGGTATTATTCAGACCCGACATCCACCTGTAAAAGGCCATTAGCAAGTCGAAGGGATCTGGGGCATCCTTGAGCAATGCCATGTGATCCTGTGGGCTCCATGATCTGTATTGGGACACAGTATTTATTGTTGGTGCCCGGTGCCTGGGAGTAGATGTAGCTCTATTCAGAATGTTACCTGTGCATCCATTGTATGGAGTTGCAAGGGATTATAAATCCCCTCATCCTCCATTGTGATTACGGTTTCTTCCTGTTTTATTGCAGTAGGGAGAGGTTCATTTGCTCTAGTCTGTGTATATATGACAGGATGGATTCTTACCCCTGTTGCTTTCCATGGTCTGGGTCTCCCGCAGGTGGAACATTGTTCACGCTAGTCAGGGTTCTGTTGTCCGTACACACATGTCCATCCTTCTGGTCCAATTACAAGTGGAATTATAAGACTGGGTTTATATGGTGGAGGCACTTTTTCCTTCTTTGTATATTTTATACCTTTCGGAGTCTCTTCCTTACTCCGCCCTAATTCCCGTTTCATTTCCTTTGCTACTTCAGCCCATGCTTTTGATTGCTCAAACAACTTATTATTCTTGAGCCATCCAGCACTTGTCACCATGATTCACTTGTCACCTGATTCAAATGGCTGGCTTTGTTACCAGTGTTTGGAAACTAATTTCTAAGTACTTCCAAACCACAAAACAAAAGGCAACAGACAAGAAGAGACAGAGAGTTACACTCGAGACACAGTACTGAAGTCCACTCAAATTATCTTTTCAAGGTTCAAAGGTGGTGTCTTTGATAAGAGTCGTGTAACTAGGTAGTACTGGGGTCCTTGATCCATTCAGGATTTTATGAGTTAATCCTCATACACAGTAACACAATATGTATCACTCAAAGACCCGGATGTGTTTACAGGCAATATTTATTTTACGGCCAGATTTGGGGTGAACTGTTGACCAGCTCGTGAATAACAGTGCTCGCTGCACCTCAACCTACTACCACTCCTACATACTACCATTGGCCAAGCTGCTGTGACAACACACGTGGCTTTCAGTCAAGTTAGCTACTGTGATGTGGGATGTGGCCACTTACTTGGGTTGTGGCCACTTACCAAAACTTTATTCCCCCTGGACTGTAGCACTCGCTGCATTCTAGTTGCCTATAGCCACTTACCAAAACACAGCCCTAAGCTAGTTAATGTCGCTCATCCACTGATGACCATGACTGTTGGAATCTTTTTGTTTAACTGAATTTTTATTGTTTTCCATAAAAAGTACAACATAGATGACAGTGTCATACTCATTTTCACCGCGCATTACAAAATGCTTTTCAGTATTCGAAAATAACAGAGATACAATAAGCATTCAGACAACAAATTCCATATCAACCATGTGAGCGCTATGTTCAGCGCGCCCAGGCTAGAAAAGGCAAATAGATCACCCATTCTTGAGTCCCCGGCTTATCACATAAAGCTCTAAATTGAGGAAGAACTATACAAAAGTAGAAAAAAACAAGATGGGGGGGGGACACTATACATGACACAATAGGTAAAAACATTAAAGTGGACATGCAAACAAGTAAAATATCCTATACCAATTTATCAAACAACTGTCTTTTAGTATGCTGTAAGTATCCCAAGGCTTCCAAATGATTTCAAATTCCTCTATTTTATTGTGCAAAGGGCAGTAAGTTGCTCCAAGTTTCTGACATCTCTAATTCTAGTATGCAGATCTTGAAGAATCGGGGGTAGACACCTGTTTTCCAGAAATTGGCGATCAAACACTTGGTCGCTGTTAGAATATATAAAAATAATCTGTTCGCTGATAACCCCATTAAGTGATATGGTACATTTAATATACAGATCAATGGAGATAGTGGCACCTTCGTAAATAAGACTTCGGCAACCAGACTCTGGACCTGTCTCCAAAAGGGTTTTTATTAGATTACAATCCCAGAAAATATGTTGGACATTAGCAGCAGGTGAGCCACATTGCCAGCATAAACCGGGGATTGCAGGATTGAGTTTATATACTGAACTGATAGACAGGATCGCGAGGCCTGCCTCCAGATCTGTTGCCAAGTTTTAGCTGACAGAGGTAATCCTCCCACTTAGAGATATATGAGTGGACTGCTGGTATGTCAGGGGGAAAAGTTATCAACATTTTGTAAAGAATGGAAATCAAGCCCATGGTAGAAACTCCTGCCCTGTATAACTTTTCAAAGATTATAGGGATAGAGACCGTGCAGGACCCTAAAACTGTCTGCATGTAATGACTTATTTGTATATAGGGAAAATGAAAGGAGGGAGGAAGTTTGTAGGTGGTCCGCAGCTCAGAGAAGGACAGCAGCCTTCTTGTCACATGCGTTACTATATCAGCAAATTGGAACAACCTGTTATCAAACCATGGTTTCATGTTCTAAGTCTCTTGCACCGATGCCATCAAAGGATGGAATAAAAAGGAGGTCATCGATGAGGCATCGGAAAAAAGACCAAATCTTTTATGACACTTCACCCATACCTCTCTCATAAGTCTCATCGAGTGTAACAAAGGATCCCATGGTACCCAAGAAGTGGTGGCCTACAAAAGCGAATTGGGGCGATATGGCGCCATCCACCACTTTTCTATCTGCATCCAACAAGAGGCGCAGGCAGGAATAACACGTAATTGTGCAGCCCACCTCCTTCTTACTAGCTAACAAAACATTTTTGTGAATTCTGTGGGCTTATGTGCCCAGATAAAATGTATTAAGTTGGACTGTAGTACTTTGAGAGCCGTATGAGGGACTGGGATCAGAAGCATCTCAAATAGGTAGAGCAATTTAGGTAGAATGGTCATTATACTGGACGCTATGCTACCCATCAGAGAGATGTTGGGATTGTTCCATTTAAGTAATAATTGTCTTATCGCAGAAAAAAGTTTTGGGAAGTTGTGACCATATAAAGAGGAATATAAGGAGGTAATATGGACCCGCAAGTACTTCAAAGAGTCAGTTTTACATCTGTATTTAAAATTTAATTTAAGGTGGGAGAGCAGATCATGAGGGAGGTTAACCAGAAGAGCCTCCGTTTTAGAGGTGTTTACTTTATAGCCAGACAAAGTCCCAAATTGTCTCAGCAAAGAATGCAAATTTGGTAAAGTGACCAAGGGGTTGGATAAAGTCAATAGTATATTGTCCGCGTATAAGGAAATTTTATATTCCAGGTCGCCCAAGCCTTTTCCCTGGATATCCCAATGAGTCCTTATTGAAGCAGCTAAGGGCTCAATGGTGACATAGCATGAGGGAGGCGGATTGAAGTGAAGGGATTGGAGTATAATCCTCGGAGTGCACTAAGAAATGGACCAGAAATACCAAATATTTTCAAAGTTTCAAACATAAAAGACCAAATAAGGCGGTTGAAGGCCTTCTCAGCATCTAAACTTAACAGCAGTGCCGAATCGCCTCTTCATTAATGATATCTATTAAATTGATGGTTCGTCTTGTGTTATCCCCATCTTGTCTGCAGGGAATGAAACCCACTGGGTTTTTATGCATCAAACTGGGAAGCCATTGCGAGAGTCTGTTAGCCAAGATTTTTGTAAAAATCTTCAGGTCCGAGTTCAGTAAAGCAATTGGTCTATAATTAGTGCACTGCATTGTATCCCCGCCGGAGTTGGGCAAATGCATAATGTAAGAATATAGCATGGAATCTGGAATAGGGGAACCTGCCAGGAAAGATTTATTAACTTCCGTCAGATATGGGAGCAAATGATTGTGGATGGTCTGATAATATCCGTCTAAACCTCGGGATTTTCCAGAAGGAAGGTTCTAAAGAGTGTCAAGTATTTCCTCCACCATAATTTGGAGCCCCAGAGAGCTTGCCGCCTTCTGGCTCAGGGTTGGTACATTACAGGAGGACAAGAAATTTTGCAGCAAATTGACCCTATCAGACGTATTGGTAGGTAACATATTCGCTATATTATAGAGTTTAAAGAAGTAGGAATGAAAAATTCATGAAATAGAATCCGGATCATAAATTGGGACCCCCGCATTATTTATAAAACAGAAAGGAGATCTATGGTCCGTGTCTTCTCTTAGCATTTTTGAAAGTAAGGTATGAGCCTTATTGGCTCTTTTGCAATATCTTATACTTGTAAACACAAGTAATTTCTCTGTCCTTTGTAATGCTAGTTGTTTTAGTTTAGCTCTAACAGACAAAATTTGTCACAAAATGGCTCTGCTAGGGCTAGGTATAACTATCAATCTGTCTTCCAGGTGTTTCAACTACTCTGTAAAT
>JAODAL010087177.1:0-10015 GCA_025379985.1 Phyllomedusa bahiana | reverse complement strand
GCCCCCAATCCAGAAAGATAAATTTTCCAGGGGGATTTACTGGATTCGTAATTCCTGAGATAGAAATAATCCAAAAAATAGGCGTAATCCAAAGGGAATTTGTCGAAGCCAAGCAGCACTGAGCCCAATTTCCAAAAAATATATGTGTAGTTCAAAGAATCATAAAATGACACGAGGGGGAGTCTATTAGAACCCAATATATTTTGTGTCAAATATACAGATATAAAACAATCTTAAAAGCTACACATTTCCTGCGCATCCATAGTGCAATTCATCAGGCATAAAAAATGGCATAGACCGTACATCCTTAGACCGACATGGGGATTCAAATCTACGCAGCAGAGCGATCTGATGTGAAAACGAGGCCCTGTCTGTCCGAGCACCGTGTAATACATCCACTATATACGTAAAACATTTATAATGGACAGAGTATCTTATACATCCACTTATTTTATACATTGCATATTATAAACTAGTTTTCAATCCATTACTTTCAATTTCACTCATATAAAACTTTATTTGATATTTTGGCCACAAAATGTGTAAATGAAGCCCAGGAGTTCAATAACTAAATAAATAAATTTAATTAATTCTATTTTTGTTCCATATTTTTATTGGGGAAATATTTTGAAATAAAGAATACAAATAAAAAAAAAAATACAAAAAATGTTATCGAATTTTACCGATATTTGTAATATTGTTCATTTTAAATTTCTCCCATTAAATATAATGGTGTTAATTTAAAAAAAAAATTAATCATATCTTCACATTAATAATATAAAAGAAAAAAATAGGAAGGAAATACAGCAAAAAATTGTTGTGTGTAAAGTGACGTTCTAAAAAGAATACAAGTGAAAGGAACCTATTGCAACAGAATACTATGTATATGCTGTATTCTCTCTGGTGTGCCGTCCTGCTTGAGATTGGGATAGCCCGATTGACAGAAGAATTCACAGTTCGTCATCCTGTTTTAGTTTGGGATGACTATGTAAATAAAGTTTTATATGGCTGAAATGGAAAGAAATGGGTTTGAAAATTAGTTTATAATATGCAATATATACAGTATAAAATAAGTGAATGTATAAGATATTCTGTCCTTTGTAAATGTTTTATGTATAGTTTGGATGTATTACACAGTGCTCGGACAGTTAGAGCCTCATTTTCACATCAGATCGCTCTGTTGCATCGATTGTCAGTATAAGGATGTACGGTCTATGCTCATTTTTATGCCTGATGAATTGCACTATGGATGCGCATGAAACGCGTAGTTTTAAAAGGGTTTTGCCACGAAGTAAAATTGACGTGGGAAGCTTGCAAATGAAATAACAAACATTTTCACAATTCATTATTATTAAAAATTCTGGACCGTTTTTGTTTTAGCTGCTCCTTTAGTGATCCATTGTTTACAGCTCGTCTCCAGGGGATACGACCAGGGCTGAGAGCTCCTCAGTCCTGGTTGCACATGCTCAGACATCACTTCTCCTCTCAGGCAGCTACTGAGTGTTCAAACCCCAGGTGCTGTCATTCTACTCCCATCCTCTGTACTCCTTAGTAATTAGTCAAACAGTGCAAATAAATAAAAAAGAGACCTCAATGAGGTATATGTATTGATAAAGAGAAAAAAAAAACATAGGTTTGGTTCCTGCAGGGATTTGAACCTAGGACCCTTGTGCTGTGAGGTAAAAACTTTACCTCTCAGCTACTCACAATGCTTTACATATATAGACCTTTCTTTGACTACAAAGAGGAAAGCCCAGATGAGGTCATCCTGCTGCTTCACATGATATGCAATTCAAACAAATCACACACGTCCCCTTCTGAGCACACAGAGCTGAAGAGCTGGATGCAGGAGGTATGAAATGAAATTGTGGCAAAACCCCTTTAATATTGTTTTATATCTGTATGTTTGACACAAAATATATTGGGTTCTAATAGACTCACCCTTGTGTTATTTTATGATTCTTTGAACTACACATATATTTTTGGGAAATTGGGCTCAGCGCTGCTTTGTTTCAACAAACCCCTTTCGATTACTCCTATTTCTCGAATTACTACTATCTCACCACAATATGCCTTCTGTTGAAAGTACACGCTGGTAAGGACTTACTTTCAACATCACTACGGCCCCGCCTCTATTCACTTTCATCTTCCCTGGTGCGTAAGTGCCCGAAAGAAGTGACATGTCACTTCTTTTTACGGACTTGTACTGTGCGGCGGGCTCATTTACGTACCAAGGTACACCCCGCAAATACGTTGAGTGAACATACCCTAATTGACAGCTATACATTTTACTCATCACAATAAAAATGACTGCTCAGCTCACAAGATTATAATTTTACTACCATCATTTGTTTTCAAGTCAAGCAGCTTTCTTATTATTTATTGCTGCTCGGTCTTCCGGCTATGCCACTGCTAATTTTCGTTTTCAATATAGGAATTCTACAGAATTTTCCTGCCTTGTAAGAAAATAAGTTACTTATAAACCATCAATGTACAAGCCTTTACCCCAAAAAGAGTACTTTCTTTAACGGAAAAACGCTGCAATGGTGAAGAGCTCTAGGATGGCTTCCAGACCATAGATGATCAATAAGATTGCGTTAATAATTATGTCTGCTCTCAGGACATAGGTCTCCCAGACGAGAAAATATACAGACAGCATGACATTGCCAGCAGTGAAGAACAGACTCGATCCTAAGGGGAGCTCTTCTTCGGCCAAGTTTCCCATTGTTCCTGTAATAAATACATCATCAGCTTGCAGTAATGTTCAGTTATAAATCCAATCATTTTAATCCTGCTTTGAATTTAATGATAATGTAATAGTTTTAACTCAGAAGACAATTCCTATATAACTCAGTATCTAATCAGGACAGACAACCTAATAGACTCCACTTTTAGGTTTTATGTGCGACTGTATAGATGCCCCATTTTCATGTTTTGGTCGTCTCCTGCAGTATGTTCCAGGATACCGTGAAAAAGGTATACCCCAGTATAGCTATAGGGTTCTATAGACCAAATGTAGTCTCTTTTAAACTAAGCTTGTTCTGTTTCCCAGTGGTATACATTTAAGGTGCCACAAAAGAATGGTCTATAGAACCCTATAGCTTAGGTGTGATACAAGTCAGAAAACATTTTTCATGGTATACCAGTGATGAATGGCCAAAGCCAGGGCTGCCGTTAGGGCAGTGCAGGCAGTACTGCTGTAAGGTGCCCAGTTGCTCTGTGAGACAAGGGGGGCCTGTGGCTACCGGCAGGTACCAGCCCCTTGTTTCACAGCAATGGTAGAGACCAGGCTTGGGCCATGAGCAGATGGAAATGCCCGGGGGGGAGGGGAGAGGAGAGGGTGTACTTAGCTACAGCCCGGGAACACTATCTACCCATCTACCATCCAGGGGCCCCTATCTACATAGCTACCGTCCAGAGGGTCTAGCTACTGCCCGAGGGCCTCAATCTACATAGCTATCGCCCAGGGGCCCCAATCTACCTAGCTACTGGCCGGGGGCCTCAATCAACCTAGCTACCCCCTTGGGCCCCAATCTACCTAACTACCGTCTGGGAGCCCCTAATCTACCTAGCTACCACCCGGGGGCCCCAATCTATCCAGCTACCGCCCGGGGGCCCCAATCTACTTAGGGGGCTCCTAATCTACCTAGCTAATGTGTGGGGGCCCCTAATCTGCCTGCCTATTGGGGGCCCCTAATCTGCCTGCCTACTGGGTGGCCCCTAATTTATCTGCCTCCCTACTGGGGGCCCCTAATGTACCTGCCTACCTACTGGGGGGCCCCTAAAGTACCTACCTGCCTGCGGGGGGGCCTCCTAATGTACCTGCCTACATACTGGGGGCCCCTAATGTATCTGTCTACCTACTAGGGGGGCCCTAATGTACCAGCCTGCCTACTGGGGGGCCCCTATTTTATCTGCCTACCTACTGGGGGGCCCATAATTACCAGGGGGTAATTATTACCATTTGGTGCACGATGGATGGGGAGTTTATACATGGGGGGAGCACACAGTAAGGAAAATGTTACAAAATTGAGGAGTCTCTGGTGTTTGTGTTGTAAATTCTTTAGGGACAAGTGGTGGACAGAAGAAGTCATCATGGAGGTCTGGACTGAATGGAGAAGAAAAGGGGAAATTGAACAACTCGTCAGAGAGCGGGGGGCTCAGATGCTCCAGCTGTATGGGGGCCTCAAAATTTCTGATGGCGGCCCTGGCCAAAACATGTGAATGGGGCCTTACAAAATGTGCAGCTACTATTACATAGGGAGTCAGTCAGCAGTTTCCAAATTCCTTTAATGCCACTTTTAAACTATATCTATAGCCATTTTTTCTTACTTATTAAAAGATACTGATACATATTATTTTCTTTTTAGTTATTTTTATTTTCTGATTGTAGATTTTTTTTATTTCTGTTTTCTGTATATGATTATATTGGTGGCCATCATGCCTAAGCTGCTTTTAACAGTATTTAGAGAGATGCTTTACAGCAGCTTCATGAACATAGGATCCTGTGAACAGGAGCAGACCAATTAACTTTTTCTCGACAGAACAGGAGGTGCCTGACTATTATTAGGCCTAGTAGCCAAAGTGAAAACTGCATGATTTCAGGATTTAAAAAAAAAAAAATATAGATATATATATATATAGTGATATAGAAAGTGAAAAAAATTCCCAAATTCTTAAAAAATGTGTTTAACATAAAGTAAAAAAACTCCCTTTAACTGCATATTTATATATCTATCCTAATGATTAGACAGCAACCTCCCATAATATTAAAACCATTGACACCACAACCACATAAACATTGTTTCAGACCAAGTACAGCCCTTTCTAGAATTTCTATACCTTATTAGCAGTGGCCTCTTTCTGGAGGATAATCTGCCACATTGCAAAAAAATGTTCAGTAATGGCCTGAGGAACATGGTAAGAAGTTCCAGGTGATGACTTACTACCTAAGTGTTGAGTCTGTGTGAACAAACGTTTTTAGATATGTGTTTGGATCTGTCTGTCGGGTTTACATTGCTTTTACTCTGAAACACGCATCGGCGTTCATACGAGTGATCGCCGATGCGTCTCATTGCGTCTTTCGGATCCATTCCATGTCAAATCTTGGTCCGAAAGACGCAGCAGGAGCCCTAGTTAAATCTATAGGGTGCCATCCTGCTGCATTCAACACGCAGCGAAACATACAGTTGCATGTTGGATACGACGTGTTGGATCCATTTAGGAGCCAATCGACGCTGCTTTTTTGGATGCGATTTTCGGATCCAAAAACGCTGTGTGAACATGCCCTAATACAAACATGTTCGTCCCTCACCCTGTCTCCTCTATTGTAGATTGTCATCCCTCATGGGCATGGTCTTATCTCTCCCTCTGTGTCAGTTTGTTATTCTTAGGCTAATAATGTATTTGTTCTGGTTTTACATTATATATTTGAACCCCATTGACTGTAAATCGCCCTAGAATGAATAGCGCTCTAAAATAAATAATAATAATGACTTGGCTTTTAAATTCCCCAGATCTTAATTAAATCAAACATTTGTGGGATGCGCTGTAAAAATAAGTCTTGTCCATGAAGGTCTTATCACACAGCTTACAGGGAAAGGAAAATTTATTTGAAATGGGGAAAAAAAGTTACATTCACCTCCTTTTCCGAAACTCCCCGGGACCCGTTCCTCTTAATTTCTGGGTTTCTGTCCAGACTCACAGCACAGGTTCACACTCCATTTACTTACAGTACAGCGTGAGGAGGAAAGGAAGCTCGTATTATTTTTTTTTTCTTTTTCTCCCCACCCTGACCCTATTAGAAATACATTTTCTTCCGCTGCACAATCCCTTTACAGGAATTGCTGCTAATGTCTTGGTGGGTAAAACTACCTGACACCTTTAGGCCGTGTTCACACGGCTTATTCCCGACGGATTTGTGCGCCGTATTGAGCGCACAAATCCGCCGTGAATAAGGGGCGGGATGGGGGCGGGGCCGGAGCGCGGCGGGGGCGCCGCTCCCGGCCCCATAGACAATGCATGTTTAACGGCGCTCCGCGCGTAAATGTTTGTGCATGTCACTTTCTCCCCCGCGGCGGATTCGCCGAGCGGGGAGGAGCGACGGATTCCACTGTTTCAATGAGAGCAGTGGATTACGTAATTGCTGCCGCGGATTGGCGCCGTACTGAAGCGCAAAATCCAGCGCGCAGTACGGCGCCAATCCGGGGCAGAATAAGCCGTGGGGGAACGAGGCCTTAGAGGTATATGGTGTCCATGCCTCAACAGGTTTAGCTTTTTTGGCCCTACAGGTGGAACGTTTACAATATTAGGCAGGCGGTTTCAGTAACACGGCTGGTGTATATTAATAATTTCCTTCACCCAAAAAACAGTAGTGAAATATTGCAAACTACTTAAACGGGTTGTCTCACTACAAAGATTGTTTTTTATGTTAAAGATCTTTCAAGAAAAGTCACGGCAATTGTGTCTATTAACAGTGTCCTACCTATTCCTAAATATCCCCTCTTGTATGGGCTGCATCAGCTACTCAAGTCCCCTATAGTCACAGACCAGTTCTCGCTTCATTGGCTGCAGGTGCTGGTCGCTATAGCTACAGACCTGTTTGTCCTCAGCAGCTCATCACTGCAAGCTAGTAAACACTCCCCTGAGTTCAAAAATGAAACTGAGAAAAAAAGGACTGAGGTGAGATGAATCGATGTAGTGAGACAACCCCTTTAACTAAACTCTAAGGCTGTGTCCCATTAACATTGAACTGTACTATAATCGACCATTTCAAGTGAAATATGACGGATTGTAGAACATGTTCTAAGTTTTTTGAATCGATTTTGCATTTGAAATCCGCTCTCAGAAAAACAGCTGTGTAGACGACAGCTCGGATTTTGCATTGAGGTCTATGGGGATGATTTACAGTCGGATTTTTGCGGATTCTAAATACTGAATTTGCTTATAAAATCTAACTGTAAGCCAGTGCCGTGTAGACGTAGCCTTGGATTTTTTTTTTCTTGCTCAATAATAACAATTGCAATTTACAGTGTATATGTTGTTTCTTACCTAAGTACAGCCTCACTACTTCCAGAATTGCCATTAAGAAGAGCAGACCAAGGTCTAATGCTAAATTAGAATCAGGATAACTGAAGACCTGACCTGTGAGAAAGATGCAAAATTGTAAAAAAAAAAGTTGTATACTGCAAATTTAGAGCATGAGATGGCCAAAAACAAAACATACATGTAAGATGCTTGTACTCTCACCTTCTGTCTCCTTGATCCTTTTCCATAAATACCCGTTTTTAAAATAATTCATATATCCAGTGTTTGTGCTGTGGTCTGTTTTTGTGTGTTTGCACTTGCATTGCACCTATGTCACTTTGCACCTCAGCCATTTATTTAGCAATTTTTGACCATTGTTGGGTTCTATTGGATGGTATACATAGAGTAGTGACTGCCTCTGTTTTGGTCATACACTCCACCCATTAATTTAGGCTATTTTTTAATCAGAACAGAGTAGAGTATAGCTTCATGCCCTGACAAATACTGACACCAGGAGAGGCTCTGTGAAACGTCAAATTTATATTAGGTTCCCATCAGAACTGAAGTCACCTTGCCATTGGTGGATGGGCCCTCACAGCTTTGATCAAAGATTTTCATGTTTATTACATATAGCAGAAATGCAGTTTAAAAATAATTCATATATAGCATTTGGCTCTTAGCATTTGCAGAGTGTGTGGTGTGTTTGTGTGTACTGTCATTACCTTTTCTTGTAGACTGCAAGCTCTCATAGGCGGGACTCTCTCTCTGTATCAGTCTGTCATTTATATAGTGCATGTTTATTGTACTTGTTTTATGTTATGTAATTATTGTCACTAATAATAATAATAATCATCATAAAACACCACCATTCTCCTTTTTATGTTAGTGCTTAAAGTGGATGTATCGCTTCATCAGTTTGTGTGTTTCCTTGTACTTTCAGTTTCTCAGCTCCACAAATCCAGGAGCGTTTCTTCTCCTCCCAGCTGGGTGTTTCTTAACTGAAGGGGGATGACATCATCCCCTCTTTCACTGTTCGTGCTTGCTCCCGAGTCAGTGTGTTTGTTTGAGATCAGTGGGAGGGGATAGCACATCCCTGCTCTTCCCCTTCCCCCCTCTGTCTGAGTCCACATGTCACTGTGTTGTTCCTCTCCCTATGCAGTCTTATTTTGTAAGAGCTGTTTGTTTACATACCAAAGCCCTGCATTCAGTCTAGACAGTCTTCTATGAACTCAGAGCACTGATCTCTTCTCCTCTCACAGCTGGAGGTTTGTTACAGTTGAATCCAGTCTTCTATGAACTCCTACAGAGCATCACAGATCTGTCTCCTTTCTATGTTTACACGCAGCAGCATGTTATCTGATTGTATAAGCAGCTACAGGGTTACTGTGCAGCTCCTGGCTGTGCAGAGTGAAATGTTGCCGGCCCCTTATTCTGAGTGAGAGAGGAAGGAATGCACGCTCCCACAAATAGGACCAGGGGCCAGAAAGAATGTAAATAGAGCCGTCAGCCAATGAAATGAAAGGAGGTGGAATTCGACCGGCACTGGGAAACTGTGTTTACAGAAAATGAAGATAAGGGAGAAAGTGAAAACAAGACAGCTCTGCAAATGACATCCAATTGCAAAGTTGCTTGTTTTCACTGTCCCCTTATTCTGAAGACCATTTAATGTAATGATAAAACCCCTTTAAGTCCAGTAAAATGTGCTTTGTCATTGTACTGTGGCAAGTATCCCCATCCAAGTAAATAGGGCTGAACCGCAAAAGTCAAAGGTGCCGTCAGGTTCCAGCTCATGTGGCTTTAGCAATGGTTAATTCACTTAAACGGGTGTTCCACCATTGACTTTGATGGCACACCCCTAGAAGATGCCATCTAAGTCTAATAGGTGCATTCCCACTTCTGGCACCTGCACTTTTCTCAAGAACGGTCCTCCAAAAATTTCGGCTCAGAATGGAGAGCTAGTCACGTTTGTGCACGACTCTTCATTCTGTTCTATAGGACTTCCGAGTACAGCTGAACACTGTGCTCACCTGTACTCTGAACTCCCATAGGAAAGAATGGAGAGTCAAGGGAAAGCTGGACCATCTTTTTAGGGCCCGTTCTCGAGATGGGCATGGACCGCAGAGGTGGGACCCGCACCTAACAAACTCGGATGGCATATCCTAGCTACAGTCTGCTTTCCTGGCAGTGCTGCCCAAGGTTATTTTGATGCAACATCTGGAATATGACTGTCAGTGTCCATGTCTGTAATCACATCGCTATAGTAGGATACAGAAGCTCTGCAAGTACTTACTTTTATAAATGATCATTAGCAGCGTTGCTAAGAAATAAAAAACATAATACACAACGTTGATGTATAGTAGGACCTGCAGAGGAACTGATGATCGCTGTTTTTGAGCTGCTGAGGAAAACGGCTATAAGAAAACTAAAAGGTTGAAAAAATACAATAATAGAGGGTACAATAATCTGGTATTTTAAAACCGTTGGCTTGAAAGATGTAGGGTATGTTCACACGACGTTTTGGATCCGTTTTTGGATCTGTTTTTTACCAGAAGAGAAACTGCATCCAAAAAACGTATCCAAAAACGCAACAGCTGATGCTTTTTGCATGCGTTTTTGGATGCGTTTTTCAGATCCATTTTTCAATATATATACACAGTATACACTAGATAAAATGTAGGCAAAGAACTACACAGATGTCTTAGTTTGAAAAGGTAGAATCTTTAGTGTAATACACTTAATCGGCCCCTAGAGGTCTCATTTGATGTAGAAGAACTGAACTTTAGTAACCTAATGACCTACATTTTCACTTAGAGTGGAAAGTGGTTTAATTGTAATGTAAGAGGAAATCCAATAGAGGGCGCTCACAGCAGTTTACATGTGTTTCAGAGAAAATCCAATAGAGGGCACTTCCATTATTTTTACATGTGTTTAATCTTATAAAACACTTTTTTTTTTTTTAAAATGTTTGAATTATACAAAAGGAGTTTTT
>JAODAL010087176.1:0-10016 GCA_025379985.1 Phyllomedusa bahiana | reverse complement strand
GATCGGATTGCGAGAGGATGTTTTTTCAGGTGGAGGCGGCAGGCGGAGTTGAGGCTTGATGTGCGGCTTGAGACAGAGTTGGAGTCAGAGGGTTTATCCCAAGGCAGCGGACTTGTGGAGCTGGTGAGAGAGTGAAGCCATGTGGCCCCACTGTGATAGAGAATCAGGTGGAGGGATGGAGTGGACGGTGGAAGATGATGAATTCAGTTTTTCTTTCTTTCTCCACGTTTATTTTGTAGGATACGGTGCGGAGAAGAAGGAGTATATGGACACAGACAGTCAGGATCCGGGAGAGAAGAAAGCGATATCTGGGCCGGAGATGTAGACTGGTATCGTCAGCATACAGGTGTAAATAAAGCATGCGAGCCTATTAGGTTTGACCCAGCGACCATTAGTGTAGATAGCAAAGAGTAGTGGGCCCAGACTGACGCCTTGGGGCGACACCAACAGAGAGCGGGCAAGAGGTAGGATGGGTGTTGCGTGAGTGAGAGACGCGAATTCCGATCAGTGAGGTAGGAGGAATCCAGAAGGGCCAAGTCCCATGATGCCGAGGGAGGAAGGATTTTGTATGAGGAGTGAGTGGTCGAACAGTGTCAAAGCAAGAGAAAGGTCCTAGAGGAGTAGCACAGAGTAGTTGGCGTGAGGCTATTGGCAGTGCTTAGGTCGTTTGTTGACTTTGGTTAGGGCGGTTTCTGTATAGTGGTGGGGTCGGAAGCCTGAATTGGAGCGGGTCCGAGGAGAGAGTTGGTGGAAGATGGGAGGAAATTGAAGATAGACGTGTTTGCTCTAGGAGTTTTAGCGGCGTATGGAAGCAGTGAGATGTGGGCGATAGTTTGGACAGACAAGAGGGGTCAAGAAGATGGTTTCTTGAGGATGGGGGTGATGTCGCATGTTTAAAGGCGGACGGAAAGATTGCCAGAGTTTAGCGATAGATTAAGAGATTGGGCGAGGGCTGGATGATAAACAGCACTAAGTCAGGTATGAAGGTGGGATGGCAGTGGGGTCAAGACTACAGACGGTGGTGAAGTTGGATTTGTGACAGTAGAGAGGAAAATCTTGTCATGAGTGACAGTAGAGAAGGATGATGGGGGGGGAATAGTGATGAGCAGGTTGTAAGTGGATGTGCGGACACTGCAGGAACTAAGATAGACAGAGGGACTGTGGGGTGAAGCTTTTGTCTGATGAGATTGATCTTAGTTAGGAAGTGAGTGTGATGTCCTCTGGTGAAAGGGAGAGATGGGTGAGGGGGTCAGGTGGAACGGAGGAGAGGCATTGAAGTGTTGAAACAGTTGTCTGGGGTTGTGAGACAGGGAGGATATGAGATTGGTAGAAGTATCCCTGTTTTTGGCTGATGCGAGTGCAGATTTAAATGTAAACAGTGATTGTTTGGTATAAGGGAAGTCAGCAGTGGAGCGAGTTTCTCCAGTGGCGTTCAGTCAACTCTAGAAGCTCGCGCTCGCCGTTTGGTTGGAGTCCTGATGTGCCAGGTGTTGCTGTTGATTTTGCGGCTTCTGTTGTGTGTAGGGGGGCGACAGCATCAGAGTGGAGGTGTTTGTGTGGTTGTAGAATGTGGTGGCTCGCATCTGGGTCAGTAAAGTAAGCAGATGGTGAGAGAGGGGAAAGATTCAGAGAGAGAGAGCAATGGGTTAAGGGTTGTAGGCTTCTACGGGTTTTCTAACGGGGGAGCAGTAGATTTGAGCAGGGGGGGGGGGCAGGTGGGGTGGATTGGTGGAGAATGTGAGCAGGGTTGTGTCAGAGATGGGTAAAGGAGAAGGATTGAGGTGTTAGACTTAGAGGACAGAGGTGGAAGAAGAGGAGTCCAGTGTGTGTCCATCTTTATGAGTGGGCTCCAGAGGGTCCACTGGGTGAGGCCAAGGAAGATGAGAGTGACAGGAGTTTGTACGAGTGAGCAGGGGGGTGTCGATTGGGATGTTGAAATCCCCCATGGATAATAGTGGGGGGAAGTCATGGAGAGAAAAGTGAGGAGCCAGGAAGTGAGTGGTCAAGGAAGGTGGTGGCAGGAGGGGCCTTGGGGACGATAAACAACAGCCAATTGGGGAGGTTTTGAGGGGGAGTAGATGCGGACAGAGTGCACCTCGAAGGAGGGGAGGGTGAGGAAAAGGTGAGTGGTGGAATGGGGACAAAAGAGCAGGTATGCTTGACAGAAAGAAGGCCGACAACCAGTGCAGTGCCGCCGCCATGTTTACTCCAGAGCGGGGGTGTGGGTAAACGAAGCCCACAATAAGAATGCAGCAGGGGAGGTTGTGGTCCAGAAGGGTGTCAGCACAGGTTTCTGTTAGTCCACGGAAGGATTAGGTTGTGGAGATGAAGAGGTCATAGGATGAAGGGAAGCTTGTTGCCGGCGCAACCGTGCCTTCCGAGAGAGCTCCAGACAAGGGATAGGTATAGCGGGTGAGGGAATGAGTTTATATTAAGGGGTTATGGGAGTTTGTGCTTCTTGGCCTGTAAGGGGCAAGGTGAAATAAAAGTGGGATGTGTTGAGGGGTTGAGGGGGCCCCGGGTTGGGGATATGTCCCCAGCAGCAAGGAGAAGGCAGGGAGATGTGGAGAATGTGTGTTTGGGATCGAGCAAAAGGGGGTTGCTAGGTTTGGTGAGAGAATTTTAAATCTGTGAAAGAGGAGGAGAGTAAGGTCAGGGTTGTGAGGGTAGGAATAGACGGGGAGATAGGAAGTCGTTGCCCAGTGGTGGGTGTGTAAGGATAGCAAGGAGTTTGAGAATGGGAGGTTAGTGATTTGATGAGTCATAAGTGCATTGTGTGTGGTAAGGCTATGAAACAGACTAATCTAATGGTTACCTTAAGCTCATTCCTGGCTTCAATTCTGGTATTAATTCTGAAGTCACACTTATGGAATTGCATCTATGGTATTGCAACACTGACGCTAACTATGTGCTGCGTTTATAATAGTCATAGCTATCTTTAAATCAGCTACCAGGTGTGAAACAAGAAATGGGAGGGTGGCAGGATGTTACTGAGCAGCAAAAGGAGATTTGCAAGTGAGGAAAGGTGGGCATGGAGGCCTCTTTTACAGTAGGAAGATTCAAGACAAAGTTATTAATAGCAAGTAATTTTCATACCATTACATTTAAACAGCAGAGCAGGGTTAAACAATACTAGGGAGGAAGCTGTTGGTGTGGTATTCCCATAAAGAGAGTCAACAGCAAATGGAGGATGGCAGTGGTGGTTCACAGGGAGAAACATACCTGTAATTGACAGAAGAAGAAAGGTCTAAGTTTAAATCAGGGTCATAAAGAAGTCTGTGCCCCAAAGCAAAATTTTAAATGGTCCCCCTCTGGCAGAACAAGACCACAAATTATAACACACAGTGACTGAATAATACCACTACACTATTATTGAATAAAGATCAGTATACACAGGCCAATACCACCATACAGTGACTATATGGTGGTAGGTACACGTTTACTCAGGCCTTTTGCAAACATATAGGTGATTACAGTGCAGTTACATCCAGTGACTGATAGGAGACATATTGTTTCATGTGTCATATTGAATAGTCATAGTTCCTTTATCTTCGTAATCTGTTCCAGATTGCCATGAAGACTTCAACCCCGACTCATCTCTGCAGAATTTAAAACACAAACATCTTCGGACTCCGCACTTTTCCAGCATCTTCCAGCTGTTCCTATATCCTTTAAACCAACCCCAGTGGAATGATTGGTGGAGTTGGGAGTGGAGGTTATGGGGTAATAAGTTGGAGTTGTATTTTGTGTTGACACTAAGCCGCATAACAAAATGGTAGGAAGGAAGGGGTGGGAGAGCAGTAACAGGCCATAGTTTACATAAAAAAATCTGGTTGTAGAAGGGGGACCAACCTTCTGGAGATTGTGCTATGGCTATGGCCTGTGCCACCCATAATTATATTGTACTACAGGCATGATCTTCAGGGAATGCAAGGGACAGAGTTTAGTATTGTCATGCTTTTTGAAGTGTATGTGTTTTTCTACAGATTTCCCCATTGAACTATAATGATCTTATTCCACTACATTGAATCAGCATTGAATCCTGTTCTTTTATAAAATAGTCAATAAGGGCTGGTGTCGATGAGAGTTTATTTAAATAATTTTTTTGTGTTGTGCTAGTGTTTTTTTTACCATTTTATTCCAGTGTTAGTAATGTAGGTTCCAATACTAACTGGGTATACAAAGTTAGCAATTGTCACACAACCGCTCACCATCCACTACAATACCCCGCCCCCATGTGTTCCCTTAGAAACACCTTAAGACCCAGTGGCGTTTTTTTGGTGACACAAACGTTCGTGTCTTTTTTCCCCCTCGCCTTCTGACAAAGCCATAACTTTTTTTAGTATTTCCCACCTACATAGAACACGAGGGCTTTTATTTTGCGGGACAAGATGTACTCTTCTAATGGGTGTTATGCACTATACTATAGAATATACTGGGAAACCGCAAAAAAATTACAAGTGGACAAATTGTCAAAAAAAATGTATTTTTTGTCATTTTGTGGGGGTTTTGCTTTTACGTTACGGAAAACGGCGTTCAATCTCCTTCTGTAAATATAATGTGTTACTGTATTCTACACTCAATTACGCATCTGGCAATACCAAACATGTAGCGGTTTCCGTTATGTTTTTGGTACCGTAAAAAAAATTCCAACATTTTCTATTTTTTGAAAATTTGCGCCATCGGCGCCATTTTGTGGGCGAACCAATAACGTTTTTTTTTGTACTAACAACCTACGGACGCGTGAGGGAGGGCGGGGGGGGCATTTTTTGTTGCGGGCTTAGGTGTACTAGTTTATCGCTAGGCCAGTTTTGGAATGCATGCGACCTTTTTAGATCCATTTTTATTCCATATATTAATTTCCATATTTTGAGTGACTAAAATGACCAAAAAACGCAATTTTGGCCTTTTTGGGAATTTTATTTTCTTTCTACGGTGTTCACGTCATACGGGAGAAATGATGTTATATTTTTAAAGATCCCTGACTTGTGCCGCTAACACCCGCCCCGGCTGTGCGGGGGGTGGTCGCGGCGCGATCCCCCATGGCAAAGCCCCTTAGGCGGCCCTGGACGTACTCATACACCAAGTTCGTTAAGAGGGTTAATCATGTACCTTGAACACTTTCTTAAAGGTAAACAACTACGGGGTCAAGTAACAGGTGTGCACTCACTTTACCATCAGGGACCCAGTGTACCTGCACAATAACTCTACAATACCACCAAAGTAGTACACAATAGTGGTCAAATCACTGGCAATCACAGATTCACTGGGTGGTCCAGGTCATCACCACCTTTGGAAAATACCGTAAATTAAAGCACTGAAATCCAACACAGAACCAAAGTAACCACGTACACTGACATTCAGAGACGAGGGACTCACAGGAGATGTCTTTCTAATTGGTTCCCTTTTCCTTTATTTTTTCTTCATCCAGCCCAGACCATCCTGATGTCTGCTCGTGATGAGTCTTTTTTGTCACTTTCCCTTCCCTTTTCTTCTCCATCCTGCCCAGAGACCAACATGACCCGCACAAATTTACGCACAACCTCTTAGACTCATCTATTTTTTCCAGCACTATCTTCCAATTCCCACCTCTGTAAAAAAAACATCCCATCCATAGCAACCCTCTGAATGGTATGAATTTGACCTCCTTGTGCCCCACACAGTTAATTATACAGCAAACAGTGAAAGTGCTCCCACGGAGTATAGAGTTCCCATTTGTGCAACTATTGGGTAAATACATAATCCATAAGTAGGCAGCCACCCCAAATTAGACAGGCAGAATGGTTTAATGCTCCTTTAGGATTAGACCAAAAAATAAAGTAAGTGTCAGATAAGTGGTAGATTCTTCATATTAAGTAGGTAAAGTTGACTTCGATATTTAGATTATTTATGATTGCCCTCTTTAAGTAGATAAGAAGCCGCCCCGTATAGAATGGGTAGATAAATAGGTATGAGGACCCCCAATTAGTAACTAAACAGGTCCCCTCAGTAATTAGGTAGAGTAAATAGGCCCTCCACAGTCAGTAAGTTTATAGATACCACCCTAATGAATATGCCCCCTCGAGTAAAGTTTGTAGATCCACTACAGTAGGTGATGAGGTATATCTTCCCAATTAGGTAGGCCGCCTCAGTGGGTATATAGAATAGACCCCCCTCAGAAGGTAGATAAGTATAAAATTCCTACAAGAGGGAGTATATAGTTTCTAATTATGCTACTGATACCATATAGATCCTCTAGTAGGTTAGGTGAGGTATAACAGGGTTTTCTTAGTAGGATAGGTATATAAGGGCCCCCTAATAGTATATAAGGGATAATGTTCATCGCCCAGTAAGCCTAAAAAGCACATACAGCTGACTAGCTAAAGCCCATCACCTGATAGCTGTTACAAATCCCCTATGGGAAAAGTAAAAAAAGTGAAAAAATGTAAAACACAAAAAATAAAAAAAAAACTCGTACACCGCCCCTTCTTCTTCCCCTTTACAAATTGCCCAATTTCCCCCAAAAAAGGATACAAAAATAAATAAAGTACCCGTATATGGTAGCGTCACATGCCGTAAAAAGCACGACCTACTTTATTAACCCCATATGTGAACACTTTTAAAAAAAAAATCTAAGAATTTTTGTTCATGCCTGCAGCACATAAAATGGATTAAAAAGCGATCAAATAAAACTCATAAGAGGCCAAAGTTGTAACAATTAAAAATGTCAGTTGTCGTTTGCCACGCAAAAAAAAGTCCTTAACGACTCTGTAATATGGAAAAAATACAAAGTTATGGCTCCCAGAAGATAGCGATTGCCCATAAATATTGTTTTTACAATTAAGAAAACAAAATAAAAACACTTTTTTTTAAAGGTGCTTGCTTCAAACATAAAAAAAACTAACATAAATTGGGTATTCCGTCGGTAGATCGTATCAGAGCCACAGAATTAAAGCTACACTTGTCATGGATACTGCACATGAAAAAAAAATAAAAAAAACACTATTAGGATTGCAGTAATTTCTTCACCTGCCCTTCCAAAAAAAAAACAGATTTAAAACTGTACAAAAAGGTCCTTGTCCCCAAGAAAAAGATACCCAATAAAAATGTCAACTCATCCCGCAAACACAAGCCCCTACAACACGCCATAACCAACATGAAAAAAAAAAAAAAAAAGTTATGGCTCTCAGACTATCACAATGCAAAAACAAACGTGTTTTTTCTTTTTTGAATAAAAGTGTTTTTTATTGTGCAAAAAAGCATAAAACAAAAAAAAAAAATACAAATTGGTACTCGCGTAATTGTATGCTCGACCTGCTGAGTAAAGCCTAGCAATGTCTTTATATAACCACACAGTAGACCCGCTGTAAAATATTAAAATAAAAAACACTACCAGGAAGCTGTATTTTTTTCAAAATATCTCACAAAAACCTTAATAAAAAGTGATCAAAAAGTGGTCATATGCACGCCCATAATGGTACTATTAAAAACCATCAAACGTATCCCGCAAAAAACAACCCATAATCAGCTTCCGTATACTCAGCTCCGTATACAAGAATAATGGAAAAAGTTATGGCTGTCAGAATAGGACAACATAAGAAACGACAATTTTAAAATAGCCTATTTCTATTGTGTAATAGTAATAAAAAACTTAAACGATATAACATCTTATAAAATCATTGCAATGTACTGACCCCCATAGTAAAGTTAGCCCTGTCCTTTATCCCATCCGGGTCGAACACGTTGTAAAAATGAAGCCCAAAAAGCAATGGTGGAACTGCGCTTTTTTTTTTCCCCCACATTTTAATAACCCACTACAAAAAAACTATGGAAACACCTTTGCGCCAAAATGCACGAATACACACCCTAGAAAAGACCTTGAAGGGTGGTTGAATCGCAAAATTGGGCCGCCTTCCTGGAAGGTTCACCTGCTCTGGTACTTTGGGGGCTTTTGCAATTGGGACATGGCCCCGACCAAAAAAATCTGCACTTGCCCGCCTACGCTCTCGACGCAAGGCTATGTTCACATGCTTTAATGGGCCCATATGTCGTCCGTAATTACTCGCCCCGAATGCCCAATTACGGGCTGAATCCGTCCCAGTCATTACATAATCCACAGTTCTCAAAAAAAAACTAATGGATTACGTCCCTCCCCTGCTGGGCGAATCCCCCGGCCCCGGGGAATAAGGACATGTGAATTACCAGCGGGTATACGGCCGCTGGTAATGCAATCAATGGGTCCGGTGAAGTCCCCCCCCCCCGCTCACCCCCCCCCGCTCCCCGCCCCCAGTCCACACGGCCGTAATTGCGGGGCGTAATTACGTCCCGCACTTAACCCATGTAAAACAAACCCCAAAAAGCCAAATAAACATTTCCCCCCCTTTTAAAATTTGCCCTCCCTTAAATGCCCTGCCTTGTCCCCCAAAACAGTGTTTAAAACCCCACAGGGAAAGGGTATTCCCCCGAGCTTGGAAAAATTTTCGAAACAAAATTTGGGGGGTTTTTTTTCCCAAACCTTGTAAAAATTCCCCTTTTTTTCAGCTAATATTGCAGTTTTGTTGGAAAAAAAAAAATTTTTCCCCCGCCAAATTGCTAAAAAAATTTAAATATATTCACTACCCCCTTTTAAATTATTCCTTTAAACCCCTTCCCGACTTTTGCCCCGTACTCATACGTAAAATGTGGGTGGGGGGTTTTCCCGAAAATTCCCCGTTTTTTTGATAAGTAAAGGGGGGATCCTGGGGGGCGTTTCAACAGGCGGGGGGGCGAAAAGATCGCCGGCATGGAACCCGGGGTTTAATTTTTAACCGCTGGAAATCATGCTGCATCCCCCCCCGGCCCGGGGGGTTGGGGCTCCGGCCGGGGGGGGATTAACCCCCGAGGGTTGAAAACATCAGGGGACGGGGACATCGAGCGGGCGGGCAGCGGAGGAGCTCCGTTTGCCCCCCGTTTCCCGGCCCCCAGAAAAACGGGGGCTCCCCGCCGTTTACTGATCTCCCTACCAGAACAGCCCGGTTTTTGTGAATGGGCATCTGGGTTGTTTTGGTGACCCCAACGTTTGGCCCAAAACAATGCATTTGCCATGGGGGACCCTCATACGCAAAAGGGTTGAAAGGGCGGATCTCCTATTGGGGATGAACGTTTGGGACGATCGGTTTTGGGGGCAAATTCCCCCCTGGGGAAAGGTGTAAAAAGGGTTTTGAAAAATTTAAAAAAAAAAAAAAAAAAAAGTTTTTAAAAAAGAAAAAACACAAAATAAAATAAAAAAAAAACGTACTTTCCCCCCTTTTCCCCTTTCCCAAACCCGCCAAAAACGCCCCAAAAAAAGGGATCAAAAAAAATAAAGTACCCATATTTGGTATCACCGCAGTGCAAACGCCCCAACCCTATAAATTGTCATGAAATTTAAACCCCCCATACGGGGGAAGGGGAAAAAAAAAAAAAAAAACAGTCACAGAATTGCGTTTTTTTGTTCTTCCCCCCGCACAAAAAAGGGAAAGTAAAAAGTCATCAAAAACTATATCAACATCAAAGTGATGCCAATTAAAACGTCTTTTTCATCCCGAAAAAAAAACCCTTACAAAGCCCCTGTATACGGAAAAAATTAAAAATTTTTTTGGGCTTTTAGAAGTTAGCGATGTTTAAATATTTTTTTTACACAAAAAAAACACTTTTTTTAAAAAAAAATTTTGGGTGCTTTAAAAATAGAAAAAACTACTTTAAATTTTGGGGGATATAGCGTAACCCGGCTAAACCCCCACGGGATTTAAAACTAACTTGTCACCGGATACTGCACGGGGAAAACGTTTTTTAAAAATAAAAAATAAAAAAAAAACTGCTTTGGGAAAAAAAAAAAAAAAAAAAAAAATTTTTTTCTTCACCCTCCCTTTCCCAAAAAAAATTGGATTTAAATAGCGATCATAAAGTCTTTTTTCCCCCCCAAAAAAATTTTACCAAAAAAAAACTTTTAAACTCATCCCACAAAAAAAAAGCCCCTAAAACAGCTCCAAAAACCCAAGGAAAAAAAAAAAAAAGTT
>JAODAL010087175.1:0-10016 GCA_025379985.1 Phyllomedusa bahiana | reverse complement strand
CGGGGAGGGGCCCCCCAAAAGGGGGAACGTTTAAACGCTGAAAAGGGGAAATAATTTCTGAAGAGGGAAGGGGGAAAAAGCTTTTGGGGGGGGGGGAGAAAGAGGGAGGCCCTGGGCCCCCCGGTAAGGAAGGGGCCGACCAACTAACCTCCCAGGGGGGGGGGGGGGGCCCCCCGTTTGGGAAAAGTCGGCATTCCCCCCCGCCGGGAGGGGGCGGAGGTTTTTTAAATTACCGGGCGAAGAGTGCCTGGTGCGCTACTCGGGTGCCGCCGGGGCGCTCCTACAGGCCGGGGTGTGGCTGAACATACAGATAGCGCGCAGGGGGGTGACGCGCGGGCTGCATCACTCCCCCGGGCGACCCGCTGAGGAGACGGCTGGGAGAGTCCAGAGTGCAAGCACCTGGTGGGGGTTAAGGGGGTTTTATTATTTTTTTTTTTATTAGCTATAGGGGGGGGCTTATCTGCTAAAAAAGGGGGGGCCCTACGGGCTCAAGGGGGGGCAACCTACGGGTATAAGGGGGGCACCCTACTGGTACAAAGGGGGGGGCACCTACCTGGCCTAAAGGGGGCAATCCCTGGTTTCAAAAGGGGGGAACTCCCTGGTTTCTAAAGGGGCAATACCTGGTTTTCAAAAAGGGGGCAACTACCTGGTTCCAAAGGGGGCAACTACGGCTTTAAAGGGGGGGCAACTAGGCTAAAAAGGGGGCAACTACGGGCTAAAAGGGGGCAAACGGCAACAAGGGGCAACTACCTGGCTAAAAGGGGGGCAACCTTCCCGGGCTAACAAAGGGGGCATCCCGGGCTAACAAAGGGGGAAACTCCCTTGGCAAAAAAGGGGGGGCAATACCGGGCTAAAAAGGGGGTAATACCTGGCTAACAAAGGGGGGGGCAAATACTGGAAAGAGGGGGGGAAACTCCCCTTGGCTAAAAAAGGGGGGCAATATTTCAGCAAAATTTTTGCCCGGAACTTACCCTTTTTTTTTTAAAACCCAAGAAATTTAACATGGGACCTAAAAAAGGGCATAATTTTTATAAAATTGATCTAATGAAGGGTGTAAGGAGCAAATTGTACTGGAAAGGGTATCCGGCAAAACTTAAAAGGGGAGTATTGCTTCTTCAGGTCATGTTTTCAAAGGGATTTTTAAATTCTCAGCTTACAAATCCAGGCTGTTTTTCCCCTCCCCGCTGAGTGTTTATTTTCATCCCCCCTTCACGTTTATGCTCGTCCCGAGCCCCGTCCCCCCCCCCCCCTCTGTCTGAGTCCCCAGTACTGTGTTTATTTTTTAAGAGCTTTTAAATCCCCAAAGCCTGCTTCAAAATAGACAGTCTTCTATATCTCTTCTCCTCTCTCAGTGGAGGGGTTTTTTACGGGTTTAATCCCCCTTTCTATAAGGGAAGATCCCCTTCTATGCAGGAGAGTTAGGCACCCTGGCACATTTCTGCTTTTTTGATGTAAAAGCCCGCAGTGTTTTTTTGTTTCTTTTGGGTATGCAGAGTGAAATTCCTGCTGGGCCCTTTTTGGGGGCGAAGGACGGAATGTCGCTCCCCTGAATCCGACCGGGGCCCGAAGAATGTAAATTATAAAGGCCGTCAGCCAATGACAGGACAGGAGGGGAAAACCCACCAGCACTGGGGAATGTGTTTACAGAAACAGAAGTTAAGGGACACTGTGAAAACAAGACAGCTTTGCTAATGACATCCAATTGAAAAAGTTGTTTGTTTTCACTGTCCTCTTATTCTGAAGACCATTTAATGAAATAATACAACCCCTTTAAAAGGGGTTGTCTCACCCCTTTTTTAATGAGCCAAAAGCAGATTCAGAATCATGCATGCGGTCTCTCCCTGGTTAGGCTGTGTCTTGTACTATAGCAGTGATTAGCACATCAGCTTAGCATTCACAGCTCTTCTAATAAAGCGGACATGAAAGCAGGATATGTTATATATATTGCAGAGAGCTGCATAACTCAAAGTAAACAAACAAATGAGCCTAATTACATGTTTGAGATAACACACTGTTCTGAAGCTGCCTGCAGTCTGTCCTGTGGTGATGTCACTGTCTGCTAGCAGATGAGACAGAGCAAAGAGAGAAGGGGAGAGCACGTCAGTAACCTAGAGAAACCTGTGTGCAATAATAAAGCAATACATTTGGAAAAAACTCTCCAGTTATCGTTCGTTACATGTTTAAAGTTAATCTTTTAAGTGAGACAACCCCTTTAAATTTGCTCATGAACAACCAAGCAAAAACCAGGACTGCAAACAGAAACAACGCAACTGTATTAAGAAAATAATGTTTAAGAATATGGACATGTATTTTAGGGAGTTTATGTAATTGGATCCATTTTGCATCATTACACCTTATTTCAGGAGATATTCCGTTATTTCAAGATATTACCAAAAAGCTTTTAGCATACTAGACTAAACATAAAATGTGTCAGCAAATATGGTCCTGAAAATATAAAAAAAAAAAGAGACTAAACATCTGCTTTTAGTTCCAATAATTTGTACAGTTACACAAAAAGAGAGATTTCCTGTTTCAGCTATGGTACAATTTAAGGGGTATTCCTGCCTAAACCATTATCTCCTGTCCACTAACAGGTGATAAATGCTGTATCAACAGTGGTTTGATCAACATAAGGCTACCTTTACACTTACATTTTAAATGGTGTTTTTTTTTTGGCAGGGAAATAAAAATGTCTCAATGTATTTTTCCTTATCATAAATTATGTGATGCATTTCACGATGAGTGTATTGAGTGTAACTACCATAGCAAAAAAAACAAACCTCAGGCATCCCATCTCCACTGGCTACAATAGGTAGGAGATGTTTGAGTTGTCAGGGACATGCTGAACCACGAGTCTGGTAGACTTAAAGGGGTTGTTTTGAAGATTCGTACTTTTGAAAATGTCCCAAAATTCTAAGGATGTAAGCCTTGGTTCTATTGCAAAGTGCTACGGTTTTAGAAACGGCTGGTTTAAATGTGTTTAGCAACGTTTTTGTTTAGGGTCAGGGAAGCATTCTGTCCCCCCAGGTCGTGCACATGAAAAGGGAAAAAGGGCAGTTAAGAGGAGGGGCAGGGATGTGTGTATTGGCAGGCAAGGAGGAAAGCAGGAGGGGGGCATCGGGGGGGTTGTGTGTTTTTGTACCCTTTTTAAATGTTCTCCCCTTGCCTGCAAAACACAATCCCTGCCCCCCTTTAACTGCCTTTTCTTTGCATGGCACCCCCGGGCAGGACAAAATGCCCCCCCGCCCAGTAAAAAAACATGTTCTAAGCACATGTAAACCAGCCCGTTCCTAAAACCGTAGCACTTTCCCAATAGAACCAAGGGACGTACTCCTTAAATTTTTGGCCCCCACATTTTAAACTAAAATCTTCGTAGTGGGGGACAACCCCTTTAAGGGTTTTTTTTTTTTTGTTTTGTTTTTTTATTCGTACCATTTTGAATTACATGTAACTTTTTGATAACTTTATTCCAGTTTTTTTTTTTTTTTTTCAGGGCAAAGCAACCGCAAAATCCAGCAAATTTGATACTGGGTATTTTATTGACCATGAGGAATAATGTTAGACTTTTTAGATTGGACTTTTATGGTAATACCAAATATCTTGGAGGTGTAGTCCCACTTCAGATGCCAGGATACGTCATCATTGTTTGATAGGTGCAGGACCCATAGGTGGGACCCAGTCCTATCTCTTAAACAAGCCCAGGAACCTCTCTAAAACGAAGAGGTTGTTGGGACTTTCCCATAGACTTGAATGTGAGTTCCGATTACAGCTGAGCGGCCCTGCTCAGCTTAACTCGAAACTCTTCGGAAGAGTCCCAACCTGCTCTGTTCAGAACGGAGAGGTTTCGGGGCTCGTTTAGGAGATAAGTGCGGGTCGCATAGGTGGGACCCAGACCTATCAGACGATGATGGCCTATCCTAGTGATAGGTCATCATTGCCTGAAGACAGATAACCCCTTTATCTTTCTTTAAAAAAATAGTTGACCATTAGAGGATGCAATGGCTTGTACAAACTAATCTGCATCAGCAATATGCTGCAGAAGAGTGTACAACAAGCCATCTCCCATTACACCCTGCCTGCTGGTGTAATTGGAGTAATGACCTGACAGGCCTATGGAACCTCATCAGAACCAGGCTGTCATGAAAACTGATCGTAATTAAACAATCTTGTTTTGGAGGAAAGAAGGCTAATCATGGGTTAACCCGCTGCTTTCAAGGATTCCAGATTGTTTATTATCTATAACCTTCTCAAACTCAATGTAGAGAAAACAGTTCATAATCTTTCCCCTTAACAATGAATCTCTAAGTCAGATCTATCTATCACGGTCAATGGCTCAACACTCTCTCCAGTACCACAAATCTCCTGCCTTGGGATATAATTTGACTCTGTCTCATCTTCCAAACCACACATGCAAGCCCTGCCTCGACATTTCCCAAACGCCTTTCTTTCTTAACTCAGACTCTGCAAAAATACTTGTGCATGTCCTCATCTTTGCCCACCTAGATTACTGTAACATCCTCGTTTGTGGCCTTCCATTTAGCGCTCTTGCTTCCCTTCTTATATCCTCAACTCTACTGCCAGCTGACCCACCTCTCTCTCCAGTCCACCTTGGCCAATCCCTAAACTGGATTACCCAACAACTTACATTCCAGTTACTAATCTTGATATACACGGCTCTCCATAAGCTCCCCCCCCCCACATCTCTGCCTTAGTCTCCAGATACCACCCATTATACAATCTCCACTCCTCAGACGATGTCCTCCTCTGCTGTTCCCTTTTTTAGCTCCTCACACAAGTCTACAGGATTTCACTTGTGGATTCCCCATATTCTAAAAATCATAACACATCAAACTCTGAACCATCTTCAGAACTTTCTAAAAGTAACATGAAAGCCTCTCTCTTCAGGATAGCCTACAATTTACAACTCTGCTATAACCACAAGACCATACACACATCTCTGTCCCACACCTTCTGTCTCCTTCCTCCTCCACTGCAGAGTGTAAGCTCACACCGGCAGAGTCCTCTTTCCTTCTGTATCAGTTTATTTAGTTTATATGTCAATATTGTATTTCTTCTGGCCTCATATACCTTTGGTTGTACACACCCCTGGAATTAATGGTGCTTAAAAAAAAAATAAAAAAAAAATTAGAAAGAGACCCATATTTCCAATGCTCCTATTAGACGTACCATCCCTAAAAGGTGTTTTTCAATCTGACCATTTTTACATTTTCCAGCCAGCTTCATGCTCCCAGTTCCGGAGAAGGCTGTGGGAGGTTCTACCGCATTGACTGATATTTAAAGAGTACCTATCACCTTCAGAGAAACCTCATGAAATAACAGAAGACTAAAATACAAGCATTTTCTCAAATATGCTTCATTAGGAAAATCAAAGCATTTCACCTGTAGTTCAGTTTTTAAAAAAAAGCGCTGGCCCTTTAAGACCGCTCTGAAGTCGGGCCAAGTCGGCACATGATAGCTTGATGGATGATAATGTTGACAGTTGTTTCAAATCTCCTGCATTTGAGCTGGGAGAGTCCACTGTGCAGGGGGGAGCCTCTAAGTCTACATCATGTGCACACCAGCAACAGTGTGATATAGATGCCTGTGTTCTATGGATGAGGAGGTTGAAGCAACAAGTAAACTCTGTCTCAGTGTGCATTGCTTGCAACCTGTACAAGCAGCTATGCCTTCGGCTCCCCCTGCACAGTTGGTAGCTTCCACACAATGCTAAGGATCTCCTGGGTTACAAAGTGAAAGTAAAACCTGCCCCCCTGTAATACAGAGGGAAACCCTCCATATTGATAATGACATGTATTTGAGAAAAGTCTTATAATTTCATCTACTATCAATTTTTGTGTGTTTGTGTGGAGGTGATAGGTACTCTTTAAGCTCTGCTAACTCCTACTTCTAGCTGAGCTTGTAACAGGGACATTAGTGATGGGGGTGTCACAATCTGACACCGAGGACAGGACGTTGATCCTTAGGTCATCTGTAGAGTTGGTGTAACCTACATCGAGGAGCGGAGTCTAAGGGACTTCCCCCAAGTCGCTACCCCCGACATAAGGTCCTCGTAGGGACAGCTGACAAACCAGATAATGTGCCACAGGAGGATGAGGCAGGAACGTTGTCAGGGTATAAGCAATAGATCTGGGCGGGTGGCAGGCAAAGCAGAGTCAGGGGCGTAGCAGGAAAATTGGCAATAGAAAGGCAACTAGGTGAACACACAGGATAGACATTAGGACACAATCAGCTGGGTGATGAACATAGGACAAGGTGACCTAAAAAAACTACAGGACAAGGGTGGTTGGATGAGGGGAAAAGTGTTGGCACCTGTTGGCCCTTTAAATCACAGCGAGCGTGCAGCCCTCTACTGGCTGGCTGGGAGAATGCCACAACAGAGGCAGGACTGAGCCGGAAACCGCAGCAGGTACAGCTGCGGACCGTGTCACGGACAGTCGCAAGGCCCACAATAGGGACAGAGAGGCGGGTGCAGCCGTGTACATGACACCGTACTGCGGCGTGTGACGCTACAGAGGAGTTGTGAAAATGAAATGAAACAACCAAACAGGATGTCCGGCTATAAAAAACAACTATGTGCTTTGCAAACCTCATAGGTTGGCACAAGGCTTCTCTCTGATCTAAAGGGGTAGAGTTTTTGTCAATACAAAGAGAAGATCAGAGAGTGAGATTTTTTGTTCTGTTGATAAGACACACCAGGGATTGACCTCAACAGCCCAGCCACTGCTAGAGCAGAGAGAGGTTGTCAGTAACCAAGGAAGGCTTATGTAAACAAGTAGGAGGTAAGAACTGCTCTAATGCTGAAATGAAACAAAATTGGAACAGCAATTAATAGTCTTTATTTACCTTTGAATACATGTTAAGTTATTCAATTAGATGGGAAAACCCCTATAAAGTCAAATCTCACCCATAAAAAGCCTTGAAACATGACTCCACAGGGAAAGGTTGCTCAGCTGTGCTTGAAACTTCCACTGAATGAATGGTGAGTGACAGCGCAAGCACAGCCACTTCTCCATTTAGAACAGGGAGTTTCATAGGCCTGTTCTAGAAATAGATACAGGTCCCAGAGGTGGGACCTACCCCATCTGATGTTGATGACATAGCCTACCAATATGCCATAACTGTGATGGAACAACCCCTTTAACTGCTTAATGACAATGGACGTATGGGTATGCCCTATTGTTAGTAAGGCGCTATGGGGCGGGCTCACACAGCAATCTTCTATTTAGGCAGCGCGTGCCGGCTCATTATTACAGCTGACACCTGTCTCTAACAACAGAGATCAGTGACGGCTCTGATCCCCTCATAACCCGAGATCATGGGATGCCGATTGGTTACGTGGCAGATGGAAGCCAAGGCTTCCATAGTTGCCATGTTAACGTTTCTATTATTACCTGCCCCATCTTGGTACACCCTCCTGTATTATCTATAGTCATGATGGCCCAGAGGTTAAGATGAGGCCCACTCAGGGAAGAGAACATTGTTCCTTTCTGCTCTCCAGAACTATTGTTTTTTTAATTCCTCGATATACGGCGGTATTATTTATACCTTTCATTATTGCTGTCTATGCTGAAGTTTTAGTTTATTATCATAAGTTGGTGGTGCCCCATCTCATTTTGCTATGTGGCTTTCTGAATGTTATATAATATCTATACTATATGATCTATAAAATACAGAAGGCTGTATAAGTGACTGAACCCCCTAGGGGTCAAGTACTGTACAAGGGACTAAATGTGGAAAAAAAAGAAAGAGAAAAATATTAAAAAGTACAAATCACCCACATTTTTCCATTATACAAATAAAGTTACACATAAATGGTATCACCATGTCTGATCCAATAAAATATAACATCATTTATCCCGTATGCTGAACACCATAGAAGAAAAAAAAAGTGGATTTTTTGGTCATCAAAAATTTGCATATATCCCAGAATGGTACAAAAAAAGCTACACTTTATCCCCCAAATGAATCCTCACTCAGGTCTATGGGAAGAAAAACAAGAAAATGTATGAGTTGCAAAAAATTGCCACTGCAGCGTTCATTTTTTGTAAACACTAAAACATAATAAAAGACCCTACATATTTGATATCACCAGAATTGCACCATCCTGCAGAATACAGATAATCCCTTATCCTGAACAGTATTAAAAACAAACCCCCCGCAAACATGGTGCATTACTTTTTTTTCCACATTTCAAACGTTCCCAATTTTTGGAGGCATCATAGTAAATTCTATGGTAGGTCAACAGCACCATTAAAAAGGAAATCTTGTCCTGCAAAAAAAACAAGCCCTCATATGTCTATGCAGATGGAAAAATAAGAATAAAAGTTATGGATCCAGAAAATTATGACCGGCTGTCAGCAACAGGTCAAAGTCGTTTTCCAAGACTGTTTAAAAACCTCCCTACCACTTCTCTCTGCACTAAAAAAAACTAACCCATACTTCTCCCATCATCACCAGCGCTGCCACCCATCTAGTGTCCACCAATGGTTTCTCACTGATGACATCACATTAACAGGTCACGTGATGCTGCAGCTAATCACTGGCCTCAGCAACCATATACTGCATGTACAATAAAGCACATGGTCGGTCAGCAATTGGCTGCAGCGTCACCATAGTCATAAATCTTGGGTCATTGGTGAGGAACCAGCAGGGGACACCATAGATCAGAGGGTGCTGGAAAAGTGAAGAATTAGGCAATTTTTTAGTACATTGGAGCAGTAGAAAAGTTTTTTTCAAAAGTAATGGAAAATGCCTTTAATATTGTTATTTAACTTTGCGGCACAAGCTTTCTTTGTTCTTTTTATAAAGGACAAACATAGCACTTCTATTGGAAATTATAAGGAAACATACAGAAAATCTGGGGTTTCCTGGGCCCCCGTAAGACGGCCCCAAAATTTTTTTTTCTGGTGTATTGTGCAAAGAAATGAGGTAGATGACCCAAAGGAGCGCCTATTCTTAAAATGCAGAGTTGAGTCATATTATTATTACCACTTTCTACTTTGGCAGCACATAGCTCATGAAGGTAGACATATGAGCTGGCTTGGTAAATATACAAAGTGTGTGATAGGCTGTCTGCACACAAATCCCTAGTTGCTATCATGGGTGAAAGAGGCGATTTATCAAAGTTGCAAAAAAAGATGAGTATTGGCTTTCAGGCCAAAGGTAGCAGTATTTCTGAAACTGCGCAGTTTGTGAACTTGTCACGTGCTGCTATGGAGAAAGTGTATCGTGAGCGGGGAAAAACACCCTTTCAAGAAAAAAAAGAAAAAACTCAGAGCAACTGTGCTTGGTTGGAAAGGTAAATTTGATTAAGGTGTGCGAGGGCAGACCGATACATTACAATGGGAGGCCCCCCTCGCCAAATAAACAAGCTACCCGATGTGATCTAAAACAACTTACTAATGGACTGAGGACCTCTCTAACAAAGTTGCTTAGCAAAAAGGGGGTTTCATTTTTAGGAGTAATGAAACAACCTCTGCTGATTGGGAAAGGGTTTCCTTCTTTTAGGAGTCTTTTTGCTTCATTAATGGATGGACGCGGGGGGTGCCCCGGGGAGAAACATAAGAAAACAAACCTCTGAACCATTTATGGAAAAACACAAATTTTGGGGGTGGATTTTTTGGCAGGTGAATGTTATCTTGGATTTTGGGCCCCATCCAGTAAAAGCCCTTTAACCAATTTTGTTACGTATTCATTCTTGCAGATCACATACACCCATATAGACCGAGTGTCTTCCCTGGGGCAGATGAGATTGGAAAGCAAGATAAAGTCACATCTTACATGGTTAGAAATGATCGACATTGTTTGGAAGAGCATGACCAAAACTTACAGTACTAACCAAGCCCCCTGACTGCCCAGACTCAACCTTTGATCAAACCCTTGGGGTCCTTTGTTGTAGGTTCTCTCTATTATCCCCCCTCAAAGGTCCCTCCGCTGTGGATTCTGCATCCCCCTGGTGCAAAAAACTGTGGGGCAAACCCACCAGGATCTTATGG
>JAODAL010087174.1:0-10017 GCA_025379985.1 Phyllomedusa bahiana | reverse complement strand
TCTTTTTTCATAAAAAGTGCATACAATACATCCCTCCGCAAATAAATAGCCTTTCTGGGAAAGCCATGTTCGTTTATTTGTTATACAGTGGGGAAAATAAGTATTTGATAAACCGGCGATTTTGCAGGTTTTTACACCTACAAAGTATGGAGATGTCTGTAATTTTTATCATAGGTACACTTCAACTGTGAGAGACAGAATCTAAAAAAAAAAAAAAAAGAAAAATCACACTCTATGATTTTTAAATGATTAATTTGCATTTTATTGCATGAAACAAGTTTTTGGTACAATAGAACAGCAGAACCATTTTTTGCTGCCTTTTTAAGGTGCAGTTAGGGTAATACCTATCCCTCAATTTGTGAATCTTATGTATTGTTATTGTACTTATAATAAATATATGAGTTAACAATAATACTATGTATGTTTCTATTTTATTTTGCACTTTCAGAACATCTCTCTATTTTGATTGGTCCCATAATTGTTTTTAAGTAGGTACGCTAATGGTGAGGGTTTGCTGTGATCAAGAGTTCATTCAGGACTTGAAACGTGTAAGCGGGACATGGAATAAATTGTACTTCTACGCAGTGTCGGACTGGGTTGCCTAGGGCCCACCAGAGGAGTTTATTTTAGGGGCCCACTTTGTCTCGCTGTCTCCGCCACCTGTACGGTGTCCTGTCCGGTCTTGCTTCAACATACAGACCGATGTGATAACATCATAACACTAATTTGTAACCGAGATGGATCGCTGGAGCTTCTGAGTCTCTCTCACCTAATTGCAGGAGGACACCGGTGCTAAACATAAAAGGTCTAAAGATATATGCCCCCTGCCCGAATGATATATTTTATATAAATAAAAATATATCAAAAGCTATAACACAAAGTACTGAGTATAAAACCATTAAATAATGGTCGTACAGTTACCAAATAACATCGCTACATAAAACCAAAATCGCAAGGCTAAAATTACCAAAAATTCCACTTAGACCAAATCCCACAACATCATGACCACATGATACCACCACATAGTGACTGAATAATACCTCCACACCATGAACACATATCACCATCACAAAGCCTGCGGTGCTTTGTAATGCACTCGATCTCGGGTGGTGTGCGGGAGGCGGGGCACACTAGAACAGCTGTGGGCTCACACCATGCACTCCTCCCACACTGAGCAACTAACAGGTCATAGCCACTTACAACCAGTGGCGTAACACATGCACACTCTGCAACAATGTCACCACCTTCAGCCCGTATGGCGACATTCACAGGGCTATTCCTGACAACCTCACTATCAGCGCTATCAGACCTAGTAGCCTTTTCCCACCATAGACTAGCTTGGTATTGTGCCACTGGGCAGTTTCTTCCACTATTTTGGGTGTCATATAAGCAGGAGACCCTTGGTTGGATCCAGCAACCCCACTAACTTCACCAGAGGCAGTAATGACATCAAAGCTCTCAGGGTCACTATCCACCATTGCTCCTAGGGGCGCACCTAAGCCCCAACCTGCTACCTCTTTGTCTGCAGGATCATGATGAGACCAAACCTCCTTCAAAACAAGTCATCTGGTCCTCATTGACCCGCTCTTGAAGCTCTGCCTCTTTGCTACTAGCTGTCACCATGGGAGAACTCTTAGCGCCTGTCAGGACCACTCCTACATCAGGTATGCTATCTAATTCACCCAACCCGTCAAAGTCCACACCAGACCCCTGTACATTGTCTACACACTACTCTATTACTTGGGTATCACCACTAGCAACACGCATATGAGAAGTGTTGACCATCTCCAAACTTTCCTTTCCTTTACAGTGAGTATACAGCAAACATGCTCAGGAACCTCACAACCTCATGACGTATGGCAGGTTTTCCCCTTCAGCCTGGGCAGACAGAACGCCTCCCTGGACGCTGTTCAGCCTTACTGCAAAAACAAAAAGCACTTCTCCCCCCCCCCCTGTATCATTCCAAGGGAAACTCTCAGTTACCTGCTTTTATCTCGGGGTATGCTGAAAACATGCCCCTAGGGAATTCCTTGGTTTCCTCATTCTTTACTGGGGATTTCCTTCCCATTGGGGTTCAAAAAATTGCCCCCACAGCTTTGAGAAAACCCCTTTTTCTGGGTCTCGGCCCCCTTTTCCTTTCCCTCAGTCATGTAGTCTTTCTGACCATCATAAAAGCTACTGGACAACCGAACCTGGGAAAGTTCCCTCGCTGCATAAGGCCCCAGCAGGATGTTCTTTCTTCCGGCGGGTTCCCAAAATATGGATTTCTCCAGATAAAATTCCTGTAAAAACGATCGGGGCGCCACATAATCTCCTTGGCACACATTTTTTTTTTCAAAGTATTTCTCATCATACTCGTAGACAGACACACTAATCCACTCCCATGAACAGGACTCTTCCAGAGTGTTTTTCCCCCTTGGAACTAACCAGTCTTTCACCCTCATTTTCCTCTATCCGGGTTTGCCTTCTTTTCCCAGGCCCCCCCCCTGCCGTGCCCCACACCAGGCAACTAATCCCCTTTTCCCCCAAAAGAGCGCCCCGGGGTTGCTACTGGCAACCAATCAGCTCTCCCGGGAATTTTTTTGGGACTGCACCATTTCCCCGGATTGCTATCAACCCCAAAGAAATACCGCACCTGCACCCCAATGTGTTTTTCCAGCCATAAACCCTAAAAAAGGGACCTGAATTTGGGCCCTTTACCCCCCTTGTAACCCGTGCGGGGGGGTTTTTGGGGCAGCCAAAATAAAAAAACGGGGACTGCAGACACTTCCCCCAAAAGTTTCAGGGCCGCCCCTTTCATCGTTTCCCAAAACCCCAAGGGGGGCCCAGGGGAAAACCCTTTTTGGGCCTGATGGGCAACGACACCAGCCCCCTTTTAAGCCAGTAGTTTACTTGTTAAACCAGTGCAGTTTGGAGCCCCTTTTGTGACCCGGGGCTACCCTCCCCCTGCTAGACTTTTGGAGACCTCATTTAGGGTGATCCAAAATTTAAATTACCCTCTTTTTTTGCGGGGGACATTTTTTTATAACATAGTTGATAAAAGCCCCACAATCCCTCAGGAAATGCAGCCTGGGGGGACATGAGTTCATATTTCCAGATTCCTGCTTTTTCCCGCACTCTTTACCTGCTCGGCAACATTTTTGGGGCTTTGCATGGTCCACCCTGGTTGTCACCCAACCCATGTGGCAGTCCCACACAGGGGTCCCCCCCCAATACCCCCAAATGGAGGGAGTCTTACCGGTTCCAATGGGGGCTTTCACACCGGGTATGGCCTCTGGGGCAGTCTGGCTTCTCCTGTGGGCCCGTCCCTGTCCCCATGGGTGGGGGTGCATTCACTTTAGTCCAGGATTGAGCTGCAACCTCTCCGGCCCCCTCCGGGGGGTCAGGAGCACAAACTTCCACTTTTTGTGGCATTCCCGAAAGGTCCCCCTTTCGGGCGGGTGGTAGCAGGTTGCAGGTGGTTTTTCCCCGGGGGAAAGGCAAACATGCAGGGTCCCGCGGGATGCAGTCTCTCCAGACGTGGACCTTTTCTTTGCTGGATGGCTAGACTCTGGCCAAAAGAACATTCGCTCCGGCACCTGTTGACCTGTAGGCATCCATTACACCAGTCAGGGTTTTGGTTCCCTTTTGGGCAGCCGTCTTTTCCACTTTGGCTCCGCACCTCCAAACCCCAAGGAAAGCTTGGTTTGCAGTGAGTCCACTTTCCTCATACCGGGGAATAGTATTGAGAAGTGCCTTTATCGCCTCTTGAATGTAGCAACAGGTTGAAACACTGACCCTATCCCTGAAACGATAGGACGTCCAGGAGGGTCCTGTAAGGATTTATGAATCTTGGGAATTAGGTACAGTGGCGGTGCACGTGGGAACTCTACTGTAAGAAGTTTTTTGGTGGTGCTATCTATCACTCCTATCTCTTCTGCTTAGGATCTGGTCTTTTTTGGATTTTATTTTTTTTGGATCTTCTAATGATGGTTGATAAACAGATCTATCATCTAATTGTTTTTTTGCCTCATTTATGTATCGTGTTTTGTCCTGTATTACTATAGCGCCGCCTTTATCTGCCCTTCTTATAATTAGGTCTTCATCCTTGCTTTTTTTTTTTTTTTTAACATGGACACAATATTAGTGAATTGCGCTGGCGCATATTGGAACAGGTAGAAGGAAAGGAAAGTCATGAGATCAAAAGAATATTGTTACAGAGGGAAGTCTATTGGATATCCTTCTTGGAAGCGCTGAACCCGGTGGGTTTAAATGAGGAATGTCAATGGAGCGTGTACTTGTAAGCTATGATGTAAAATATGTATAATAGATTGGCAACAAGATGACTATGTTACGTTAGTAAGTGGATACGTTTAAGCAGCGATGTAAAATATGCGAGTAGAATAGACAGACAGCGGTAAATAAGAGGTTAATCTAGTGACGTATAAAAGAAACGTACCTACATAAAAACAGGTGAGCTTGACAAAGGGGGAGGACCCCGAAACGTTGCAGGCGCAGTAGTCTCTTGCTGCGTTCAACAGAGTCGGGAAGACACAGGAATGTCTGCTTGAGAGGCGATCGCCCGGATAAGCAAGTACTAAATAGGCTATATAAAATTGCTATGATTTCTACTTACAACGTATAGGGGAGAAATAAGCTTAAGCAGTTGTATAGCTTAATTAGCTTTATATACCTTGGAAGATTGTATGTTGTGATGTATGAAACCGCATATGTTACATATCACGACTAGCTGCAAGAAAGTGATTTTTCCATATTAAGGATTTATTAAATTTTATAAAAGAAGCTTTGAGTGAAAGCATGTTGATCCGGCAGTCCAGAAGGTTGTTGTTTTTTTGCAGGGTTTGGACCCCCAGCTGGACTTATGCAAGCGGTTGTTTGGTTTACTAAAAGGTACGCTAAATATAAGCTGGGACCTATACACCTACCTAGCTGAAGGGACTTATATCCCTTTAAAATTGGGAGTTGCTGGAAAAGTGAGAATTCTAAGATATTTGTATCCAAATCTTTAGGGAGGAGTTTTTGGTCAGGAGATGTTGCATGGTGGTGTGGAACGGATGGAGAAGAAAAAAGGAAAATGAACGACTCATCGGAGAAATGTCACCTGTGAGCACTAAATGTTCCTGAACGGGTAATCACTTAAATGTGGCAAGTTTAATGGTTTATGGTCAGTAAGGGTTTGTGGCGGTAATATTCAGTTATTATGTGGTGGGATTTTTGGTCTTTGGTGTGGTGGTATTATTCAGCCCACTATGTGGTGGTGATATGTTGGTCATAGTGTGCGGTATTAGTCAATCACTATGGGGTGGTGATATGTTGGTCCGGGTTTGTGGCAGTATTATTCGTCACTTTGTGGGTGGTGATATGAAGTCATGGTGTTGTGGTGGTAAATATTCAGTCACTATGTGGTGGTGATTTTGGGGTTTCATGGTGTGGTGGTATTATTCAGTGGCTATGTGGTCATGATGTGGCAGTATTTTGGTCTTAATTATTGGTAATTTTAAGCCTTGGGTTTTCTGGTTTATTAGCAATGATTTTTGGGGTAATGTACGACCATTATTTAGTGGTTTTTATGCCAGTAACTTTGTGTTATAGCTTTTGGTATATTTTTTAAATTTTTTATGAAATGTATCATTCGGGGAGGTGGACACATTCTTTAGACCTTTTTTTGTTCACCATCGGTGTCCTGCTTTCAATTACATGAGAGAGACTCAGAAGCCCCAGCGCTCCATCTTGATCACAAAAAGATTAGTGTGATGAGGTCATCACATCGGTCTGTATAAACTTGAAGCGAGATCAGGGAGGGGCACTGTACAGGTGTGGAGACAGCGAGTCGACGTGGCCCTAAAAATAAACTACTCTGGTGGGCCCTAGGCACCTCAGTCTGACACTGGATGCATGTGTCAGATATCACCATTACTAAAACTGGCAAAATTGGTAAGAAATAAAACAGAAACAAAAGAAAAAAAAGACCTTGTTGACCATAACACTAAGGTAATAGATGCAATGCTGGTCCGAATAGTCCAACGAATCGATAGTACTAGTATTAAATTCCATCCCTGTACTCCTGAAGGGCATGCCAGTGACTGATCATCTGGGGGTTGCAGGGGTTGTAGTATGGGGCCCCAGCCGCACCACAATCTCCAGAGGATTGGTCCTTGTCTCCCCCCCGGAGATTTGTGCTTGTAAGCTTTTTAGCTGTACCTTCTTTCTCAACCCTGAGGCCCCAATGCCAACACAAAATAAACCCTCACCCAACACTCTGAAAACCCCTGATCCACGTTTATTTCCCCATACCTTCCCTACTCCACCTATCACCCCCCCTAGCCAACTCCTACTCCACCTATCACCCCCCTATGGAGATTGTACAGAGGTCGGAACAGCTAGGAAGTGCTGGAAAAGTGAGGAAACTAAGATTGAAATTCATATATATAAAACTTTTCCCGCTTATTGCATGAACTCCGAATCGCTTTGTCTGTAAGTCCTCGGGTCTCCTGGGGCAAACATAGAAGTACAGCTTATTCATATCCCACTTACGCATTTCATGTCCTAAATGGGACTCTTGATACAGGAACCATCACCTGGGTCCAATCAAAAATAGACAGATATTCTCAAAGTGAAAAATAGAAACAAACAATAGTTGGGTATACTTAGTATCGTTATTGTTAACACACATATTGATGTTTTAATGCAAGTATTAATAAAATACATACGATCATTATGGGGAGTTTAATCTATGGGCATGCATTTTGGTAATTCTAATATCCAGAAGGCTTCCCTGTGTCTGAATGCATACCTCCCAGTCCCCGCCTCTCCTGGGTGAGTTAACCCTTTCGAGGCCAATGAACCGTAATGTGTGTTAAGCACCATCATGCCCGGGCAGTCTCTTCCATTGGGCAGGGTAGGCGGTTGCCCGGGGGCCCCCTGAGCACAGGGGGCCTTCTCAGGCAGCTGCCTACACTGCCCGTTGCATAATCCAGCCCCTTCGGCATGTACGGGCGGCATGTCCCGTGTCCCGAAAGCAATTTATATATTTTCTAAATCAGAGGGGTCATTTATACAGAGGGCCATATATACAGGGGGCCGTGTTACGGGGGTTGTATTACAAGGGGCTATGTATAAAGGGGGCTATGTATAAAGGGGGCTATGTATACAAGGGGCTATATTACAGGGGGTTGTGTACCTACCTACAGGGGGTTATATATACAGAAGGCTGTTTACCTACCTATAGTGGGTTGTATATACAGGGGCCTTTATATCTACCTACAGAAGGCTGTATACAATTGTCATTTATACCTACTATCTATCTATAGGGGGCATTTTTAACTACCTACCTATATGGGATTGTATACCTGCCTACAGGGGGCATATATACTTACCTTTAGGGGGCTGTATAACTATCTACAAGGTGCATATCTACCTACCTATCTACAGGGGTCTGTTTATCTACCTACAGTGGGACTATATACCTACCAGCTGGGATCTATATAACTACTGGGGGTCTATATACCAATCTACTTAATGGTGGGAAACACTACTTACTGAATGGGGGGTGCCCATAAAAGAGGTAGGAATTCAGAGGGAAGTGCCGTTAAAGTCAGAATTCTAAGATGTTTGTGGGGTTTTAAAATTCTGCAGGGATGAGTTATGGCCGGGAGAAGTTGTCATAGTATTCTGGGCTGGATGGAGAAGAAAAGGGAAAAAGAATGACTCCGAGAACGACTCATCAGATAAGACATCTCTTATGAGTCCCTGGATTTTCAGGGAATATTTTTTTTTTGTGTTAGATTAGTCTGAAGTCACTGCCATGTGATGAGCATGAGCGGTGCCTGACCCTGGGAATTATTTTGGGGGTTATTTTATCGATAATGATATATTTATTCCTGTGAGTGGTTGGGGGCCCCAGTCCCCCGGTCTGCCTAGGAGCCCAAAAAGCGTTAAGAGGCCCTGCCATCATGTACCTCAATAAATTGAACGGGAAAACGTTTAATCCCATCGTCTACTTAACGGAAAATGTAGACCCCATCCCCGTCTTATGATCTGTTAGATACAACCCAAAAACCTTTTGACGGAAAGTGTAAAACGGGAAAGGGAACTTAAAAATGTCTATTCAAAAATGCTAAGTTTTGAAACCCAAAAGGGGGGAAACTTGGGCGTTGTTGAGAGGAGCGATTGATGGGTAGGTATTGCTGAAACTGGCTGGACTCCTCGCATGATTTGGGGGGTCAACCTTAAAGGTTTTAAAATCTATTTAAAAAGACAGAGCAACAAGAGGGGAGGAGGGTGTGTCTGTATGTAAGGAGAAATATGAAGGCAAATGTGAAAGAGGAAATAAGGGGGGGTTGGGTAATGATTTGGAAACATTTGGGGGGGAAATAAAGGGGAGAATAATGCAGAAAATATCATTTTTTTTTTGTAATTTATAGACCCCCGAACATCACTAGGAGATAGAAGAACAGAGCATAATCAAATGGTGCGGGCAGCACAGGAGGACATTGGTAATAATGGGGGGTTTAATTTCCCCGGCATTGACTGGGGTTACGGTTCGCATCAACTGAAAAGGGGGGGAAGTTTTTCAATTTGTTAGATTAAATTTTTTGGGGGGAGTTTTTGGAGGAACCCCCTAAAATGATGTCTTTGGATTGGCATTTTTACAAAGCGGAAAAATGTCGGAGGGTACGTTTTGAAAATCTTGTAACGTGCCACAAAAAAATTATTTTTGGTAAAAAATGGAAAAAAAAAAAAACGAGAGGGAAAGGGAAAAAAATTAATTTTAAAAGGGCCCAAAATTTTTCCTTATTGAGGGGGTGCAAAACAGGATTTGACGGGGGGCAGCTATTAGCAAAAATTTAATAGAACCAAGTGGGGGGAAATTTTAAAAAAATTTTGGGGGAAATTTTTTGCAAAAATATTCCTATGGGGTAACAAGTATGGGGCCTAAAACTAAAACCAACTGCTTCTACCTTTGTTAAGAGGGCAATAAAAATAAAAAAAAAGATTTTTAAAAAATAAAGTAGGGGGGTCGGCATCAGCCTTTGAAAATTATTTGGGGCTTAAAAAAATCGGCAAAAAAAATAATAAAAAAAAAAAATAAAATTCAAAAAAGAAAGGCAAGTGGCCAAGGACAGCAAAACTAACCCCCAAAAAATTTTTTAAGCAAAAATGCCAAAAAGCCAAAGTAGGAAGTAGGACCCTTAAAAACTGTGTGGGGGGTGGTACTGGTGACCCCGGAAAGGAGAGGGCTAATAGGTTTTCGTCAGAAAAACTATCAAGGAAATAGTAATTGATGGGGGTGGGCCCAAATGCGAAGTAGGTGGGGCATTTCTGTTAATACATCATTGCTATAATTAAAATTGGGTCCGTGTGAAAAAATCCAACCCAAATTAAATAAATGAATGTGAACAAGGTCCAGGCCCTGATGGGATTCACCCAAGAGTTCTTAAAAACCAGCTCGGTTATCTCTGTGTCCCTGTACTGTATTTAGAGATTCCCCTGCTGATGTATAGTACCCGGGGAAAGGGCAAGGCAAATGTTGTTTCCCTTTCAAAAAAAAGGGTTCCCAAATCTTGCCCCGGTAAATTTTGGACCAAAAAGTTTTAAAATCTGTTGTGGGAAAAATGTTTTAGGGCTCATAAGGGGTATTACAGGGGTATGTGACAAAACAATATTTTTAGTGATTGCCGCAGTTTACTAAGGACGAAGCTTCAGACCAATTGATTGTTTTTTTGAGGAGGGGGTAGAAGTCTGGATAGCGGGGCAGCTTTTATTTTGTGTTTTTAGACTTTGCAAAAGGATTTGGCACTGTCCGTAAGGCTTGTTGGGGTAAATTGAAACCATTGGTTTAGGATAACAGTTTTAATTTGGATTAAAAAATGGCTCTGGAGTGGTGGGAAATGACCCTACTTGAGTGGTCTCCGGGTTTTGAGTGGTGGCCGCAGGGCAGTATTGGTCCTCTCTTATTTAATATATTTATTAACGATATTGTGGAAAAGGGGGCGATAGCACGGTTTCGATTTTTGC
>JAODAL010087173.1:0-10017 GCA_025379985.1 Phyllomedusa bahiana | reverse complement strand
TGATTTTCTTTTATTTCCAGGCTAGAGAATGGCTCACTACACTAATTGGGTTGGGGGCAAAGCGGTCCACAGGGGCATATCTCTAAAATTCAGGGTTTATAAGGAATTGCCTCCCCACAGTCGTTTTGATGAATGGTTGAACTCTTCTACTTTTTTGGGAAAAGGTGAAAAATTTTGCTAAATCTTTCCCCTGGGGCAGCGCTTTGCCTGCTCAATGTCATCAATTACACTCTCATGTGATGAGGCTGAAGTTATGGGAGAGTAGCACTGGCCGGACCCAATCCTCTTGCTCTTTACGCTGCATCAAACTAACTGGACCAACTAATTAAATATTCTGGGAGTCGGTCCATTTTATGACGACTCCGACTCCTGCAAAATAGGCACCGACTCCGACTCCACAGCCCTGCTTACTATAAATCATAAAGCCTGAGGAAGGGCGCATGGCGACTTGAAACACTGCATCACCCATGTGGAGGTAATAACAGTACATCTGGAGTGCAAAGAAGCTCCCACAATTGCTGTCACTGCTTGTTACTTGTGTCTAGTACATCACGATATGCTCCACATATAACATGTAATGTGATACCACTCGAACATTTCTCTCAACATACCACAGAAATGTGCAATATGAATCCCCCAGCACGAACTAAGGCGCTGTGCCGGGGCCCCTAGGACAACATCAAGGCCTGGAGGAAGATGGGAACAATAAAGGATGCATTGTGACACAATAATGTAAGCAGGGAAAAATCCCAACAGGAGCAGGTTCTGAGGCAGCAGCTCCCGCCAGATACTCACAAAGGATGTATTTTACATTCTAGAGCTTCCATACATGGCCGACGGAGATTTTATGTTGTGCTGCATAAAGTGTAAAATCTTCTGGTGTCAACAAATGTCCCTTTGCAGCATCTTAGCACAATAGGTGCAAGAATACAGTCACTAAATTGAATTATATTAGATTGTTTTTAGCCCAAAGAAAAACTCATGTATAACACTGTAGGTTGCATATCCCAATGGACACTTCAGACAGCACTGACACCCATGTAAGCCATGGACTTCAGAACTGTATCTCTCTGAACATCAGAGAAGGCCATTAGAAAGTGCCTGTAGTTGGGCATCTCCCTGCCACTGTATACTGTAGGCAAACCTAGATACCACAATCTGGGACTATATATGTTATTGGGCACCAAACTTCTAAAAATACCAATGTTTTGCACTATGTACCATTGGCGTCAGCACATCATCCAGGATTTTTGAACATCGGAGGCTCATCCATGATTTTAATATGGGGTCTATCCAATCTTTGAAATTCTAAGTTCATCTTTGTCCATCTCTTCATGGATCTTTAAAATTGGAAGTTTGCCACAGATCCTTGAACACTGGGGTTGTATCTGGGTTCTTTCAACTATGGGAGTTCATCCATAATCTTTGAACCCTGGGGCTTCATCTGGGATTTTAAAATTGGAGGCTTATCCAGGATCTTTATTAATCGAGGGCTTGTCCGGGATCTTTAGTAATTGGGGGCTCGTCCGGGATCTTTAGTAATTGGGAGCTCGTCCGGGATCTTCATTAATTGGAGGCTCTTCCGGGATCTTTATTAATTGGAGGCTCTTCCGGGATCTTTATTAATTTGAGGCTCGTCCGAGATCTTTAGTAATTAGGGGCTCGTCCAGGATCTTATTTATTGGGGGCTAATCCGGGATCTTTATTAATTGGAGACTCGTCCGGGAGCTTTATTAATTGGGGGCTCATCCGGGATCTTTATTAATTGGGGGCTCGTCCGGGATCTTGATTAATTGGAAGCTGTCCGGATTTTGTTTTTTGGAAGCTGCCCGGGATCTTGTAATGGGGCTCGTCCGGGATTTTTTCCCCAATTTTAATTTGGGGGCCCGGGGGGGCTTTTCCGGATTTTTATTAATTTGAGGTGTCCGGGTTTCTTTAAAATTTGGGGGCTTATCTGGGATTTTTAAATTCTGATCCAGAAAATATAATCTGGTGTCACAAATTGTCACTCTGCAGCATCTTGGCACCATAGGTCCAAAGTACTTAATTGAAGTTTTTATTGGGTTTTTTGCCTGGGAAAAAATATTTATATCTCTAAATGCTTAATATCCCAATGTACACTTAAGACACCACCGAGCACTATATGTGCCATTGACTTCAGAACTATATATAAATTCCATTAGATATTGCCCATATGCTGGGCATCTCCCCATCGTGTACACAACCATAGATACAACAATTTGGGATATATATATATACATACACACATACATATACATACATATATATCTACACATACATTTGGGCTATACCTAGGTCCTAAAATACCAATATGTACTCTATGTACTATTGGCTTCAAAACTATATATTGTCCGTTTAAACCAAACAATCCTATTTGTCTTTGCCAAATGTTTGTGCCTGTACCCCTGTGCAAACCTCACCCCCACACACATTTAAAGAGGTTTTCTCACCTAACTGTTTAACTGAGTCACAAGCAGGTTTACACGCACTTTGGTTTCATAGCAGTGATTAGTATATTTAGCTTATCTGTAACTACCTGAGCCTTTACACTGACAAGTACAGGAGGGTTAATCTTCAGTAAACAAAATATACATGTGCTGTGAGGACTGAAAACAATTGCTTATCTGTAAACAGAAGCTAATCTTGTTAGAGATCATTAGTTTGTTCTGGCAATTACTCTGCACTATGTAACACATTACATCGTCCAGGACACCGGGCACTGAGTTTGTTTGCTCCGGAGTAAAGGAGTGAGCTCCATCCCTCCATCCCTGGTGACATCACTCTCTGCTCTAATCAGATAGAGTTATAGTCAGGTAACCACTGGACCCTGTGTGCACTCAGAGCACATTAAATCTCTCTTATTTCATAACTAAAGTAAAAGCAATAGTATTAAGAAAAAGCCTTCAATTACCTGCCCCTACATGTTGACAGCTATCCTTTGTGATGAGAACATTCTTTAAAACACTATTGGACACCAGGCTTGGGATACTATGTTGGCTTCCAGCACTGCATGGAGAGCAGCAGTAACCTCTTAGAATAACCTGGATTTGTCCATATGTCTTGATTGTTGCATTCACCTTTGATTTTGCAATATCTTGCAGGCATAGTGTTCCCCATCATCACGTGATGCCCAGATCCCCCCAGTGTGTGGGCAACTCTTGCGCAGGATTCATTCATTCTTTGTTAACGCTCTGCCCTTTGATCGTTTAACTTTCAAAAGTGCCTAAAAGTTTGATCAATTGATTCAACCTATTGGCATTGACAAGGAAGATGAAGCGCATCTATGTACAATTGTGCTAAATGACAAGCCGCTGCATCCAGTAAGATGATACAGACCCCCCTGAGCGTCCGTCTAATGGAAAAATCCCCCACGGCGTGAGAGTTTGATCAGCCTGACAGGTAGCCCCTTCTGCTGTGGTGCTGAGTCAACAGAACTGAGAATTAGTGATAAGAAGCTTGTCGCGGCTCGCGCCTCCTGCGTTATCGGTCAAACACATTGTCATTGCTACATTTAACTATTAGAGGTAGAAATGTTGTCTAAAACTTAAATTTTTTTCTGTCGAATTTGTTTTCATAGAGCGCAGGCGACAAACTGAAGAAAGTCCCCGCGTCACGTGCCGAGCGGCAGGAGGCCAGAGTCTGGAGAGCGGCACCAAAATAGACGGCAAGTAAGAAAAGGAGTCTCAGCCAATAGATCTGAAATTCTTCTTGTAGCATTAAAGACGTCGATAAAGGTATCATCGCGACGCCGCTGCTCCGCAAGTAAAAGAGATTCGTCCCCGGTCACCTTTCAACTCTGCACAGTAATCTCCCCTGATGTCATCCTCCGCGGCCGGCTACATACAAGTCTAATTCTATGAAGATTTACTCTATGGCTCCCCGACCTGAACAGTCAAAGTGTAGCCCAAAAAACTACTAATGCCTCCTACCATCACTAGAGAGCGGCGGTGACATCACTGAGAATGCCTCCTATCACTAGAGAGCGGCGGAGACATCACTGAGAATGCCTCCTATCACTAGAGGAGCGGCGGTGACATCACTGACAATGCCTACTATCACTAGAGGAGCGGCGGGGGAACATCACTGAGAATGCCTCCTATCACTAGTCGAGCGGGGGTGACTTTATGAGAATGCCACCTATCACTAGAGAGCGGCGGGAGGACATCACTGAGAATGCCTCCTATCACTATAGAGCGGCGGTGGACATCCACTGAGAATGCCTCCTATACTAGGGAGCGGCTGGTGACATCACTGAGAATGCCTCCTATCACTAGAGAAGCGGCGGTGACATCACTGAGAATGCCTCCTATCATAGGAGGGCGGTGACATCAATGGAGAATTGCCTCCTACTCGATAGAGAGCGGCGGTGACATCACTGAGAAGCTCCTATCACTAGAGAGCGGCGGTGACATCACTGAGAATGCCTCTATCCTTGAGAGCGGCGGTGAATCACTGAGAATGCTCCCATCACTAGGAGCGGCGGGGACTTCCACGAAGAATGCCCCTATCCTAGAGAGCGGGGTGACATCACTGTGAATGCCACCTATCACTAGGAGGCGGGCGGTGACATCACTGAGAATCTCTCCCATCACTAGAGAGCGGCGGGGACATCACCGAGAATGCCCTCCTATCAATAGAGAGCGGAGGGTGACATCATGAGAATGCCTCTATCACTGGAGAGCGGCGCTGACATCACTTGAGAATGCCTCCTATCGCTAGAGAGCGGCGGGGACATCATATAGAGAATGCCTCCTATCATAGAGGAGCGCGGTGACATCACTGAGAATGCTCCTATCACTAGAGTGCGGCGGTGACATCACTGAGAATGCCTCTATCACTAGAGAGCGGGCTGGACATACTGAGAAATGCCTCCTATCGCTAAGAGAGCGGCGGGGACATCACTGAGAATGCCTCCTATCATAGAGAGCGGGCGGTGGACATCACTGAGAATGCCTTTCTATAACTAGAGTGCGGCGGTGACTCACTGAGAATGCCTCTTCACTAGAGCGGCGGATGACATCATGAGATGCCTTCTATCACTAGAGAAGCGGAGGTGACATCATGAGAATGCCCTCCTATCACTAGAGAGCGGCGGTGACATCACTGAGAAATGCCTCCTATGACTAGAGAACGGCGGTGACATCATGAGAATGCCTCCTAGTCTTAAGAAGAAACGGCGGTTGACATCACTGATAATGCCTCCTATAAACTAGAAAGCGGCGGTGAACATCTCTGAGAATGCATCTAGCAAGATATCACTTGAGAGCGGGGTGGGACATCACTGAGAATGCCTCCTTTCATAGAGAGCAGCATCGGTGACATCAATGAGAATGCCCCCTATACCACTTCAGAGAGTGACGATGGGGGGGGTGAACACAAATCATGAGAATGCCTCCTATGACTAGAGAACGGCGGTGACATCACTGAGATGCTCCTATCATAGAGAACGGCGGTGACATCACTGAGAATGCCGCCTATAACTAGAAGCTGGCGGTGACATCACTGAGAATGCCTCCTATCACTAGGAGAAGCGGCGGTGAACATCACTGAGAATGCCTCCTATCAACTAGAGAAATGGCAGTGACATCACTGAGGAATGCCTCCTTCACTAGGAGCGGCGGGTGACTCACTGAGAATGTCTTCCTATCATAGAGAGCGGCGGTGACATCATGAGATGGCCTCTATCACTTGAGAGTGGCGAGAATCACAGAAGAATGCCTCCTATCACTAGAGCGCGGAGGTGACATCACGGTGAATGCACTCATATCACTGAGAGCGGCTGGTGCCATCACTGAGAATGCCTCCTATCAATAGAAAGCCCAAGGGGGGGCATCGGTTGACAATCACTGAGAATGCCGCCTATAATAGAGAGTGGCGAGGACATCACAGAGAATGCCTCCTATCACAGAGGGAGAGCACGGTTGACCATCACTGAGAATGCTTCCGATCCACTAGAGAGCGGCGGTGACATCAACTGAGAAACGCCTTCCATAACTAGAGAGCGGCGGTTGACATCACTGAGAATGCCTCCTTTCACTAGAGAGCGGCTGGTGACATCACTGGAGAATTGCCTCCTATCACTAGTGAGCGGCGGTGACATACTGAGAATGGCCTCCTATCACTAGAGAGCGGCGGGTGACATCCAATGAGGGAATGCCTCCACTCATAGTGAGCGGCGGTGACTTCAATGAGAATGCCTCCTATCCACTAGAGAGCGGAGGTGACATTCAACTGAAAATGCCTCATTTCACTAGAGAGCGGCGGTGACATCACTGAGAATGTTCCCATCACTAGTCAGCCGGCCACTGACATCAACTGAGAATGATCCTATTACTAGTAGCGGCGGTGACATCACTGAGAATGCCTCCTATCAATAGAGAGCGGCAGTGACATCACTGAGGAATGCCTCCTATCTCTAGAGAGCGGCGGGTGACATCACTGTGAATGCCTACTTTCACTAGAGAGCCCGCGGGGACATCACTGAGAATGCCTCTTATCACTAGTGTGACGGCAGTGACTTCAATGAGAATGCCTCCAACATTAGAGAGCGGCGGTGACATAACTGGGAATGTCTATCCACTAGAGAGCGGCGGTGACATCACTGAGAATGCCTCCTATCACTGAGAGCGGCGGTGGACTTCACTGAAATGCATACTATCAACTAGGAGCGGCGGTGGGACATCACTGAGAATGCATCCTATCACTAGAGAGCAGCAGTGACATCTCTGAGAATGCCTCCTATCACTAAGAGAGCGGCGGTGAATCACTGAGAATGCCTCCTTTCACTAGAGAGCGGCGGTGACATCAATGAGAATGCCTCCTATCACTAGAGAGCGGGGGTGGACATTCACTGAGAATGCCTCCTATCACTAGAGAGCGGCGGTGACATCACTGTGAATGCCTCCTTTCATAGAGAGCGGGGTGACTTCACTGAGAATGCCTCCTATCACTAGAGAGCGGAGGTGTCATCCCTGAGAATACCCCTATCACTAGAGAGCGGGGCAGTGGACATCACTGAAAAATGCCTCCTATCACTAGAGAGCGTCGGTGACATCACTGAGATGCCTCCTATCACTAGAGAGCGGCGGGGACATCACTGTGTATGTCTCCTATCACTAGAGAGCGGCGGTACATCACTGAGAATGGTCTCCTATCACTAGAGAGCGGCGAGTGACATCACTGAGAATGCCTCCTATCACTAGAGAGCGGCGGGTGGACATCACGGAGAACGCCTTCCTTCACTAGAGAGCGCGGTCATCACTTGAGAATGCCTCTTCACTAGAGAGCAGCGGTGACATCACTGAGAATGCTCCTATCAGTAGAGAGCGGCGGTGACATCCACTGAAAATGCTCCTCTCACTAGAGAGCGCGGGGGGGGGTGACATCACTGAGAATGCCTCCTATCACTAGAGAGCGGCGGTGACATCAACTGAGAATGTCTCCATCACTAGACAGCGCAAGACATCACTGAGATTGCCTCTTATTACTAGATAGCGGCGGTGACATCAATGAGAATGCCTCCTTTCACATAGAGAGCGGGGGTGGACATCACTGAGAATGCCTCTATCACTAGAAGAGCGCCATCGGGTGACATCACTGAGAATGCCTCCTATCACTAGAGAGGGGCGGGACACCCTGAGAATGCCTTTATCATAGAGAGCGGGGTGAATCCTGAGAAGCTCTATCACTAGAGAGCGGCGGGACATCATGGAATCCCCTCCTTCACTAGGAGGGGGTGACATCATGAGTCCCTCCTACCCTTTGAGAGCGGCGGAATCACTGAGAATGTCCTACACTGGAGCGGCGTGACATCACTGAGAGCCCCTTCACTAGAGAGGGGGGGGGACATCACTGGAAAAAGCCCCCTTCATAGGAGGGGGGACATCATGGAATGCCCCCTACGGAGGGGGGGTGAATCACTGAAAATGCTCCTTCATAGAGAGCGGCGGGAATCATGAGAATGCCCTATATAGAGGGGGGGGGGAAACCCCCCACTGAGAGCCTCATCCAAATTTACAGAGAGCGGGGGGAATCACTGAGAATGCCTCCTACATAAGAGGGGGGGGTGAATCACTAAGAATCCTCCTTCACAGAGAGCGGCGGGGGACATCACTGAGAATGCCTCTATCACTAGGAGCGGGGGTGAAATACGAGAATGCCCCCTATATAGAGACGGCGGGACATATGGAATGCCCCTATCACTAGGGGGGGGGGGACATCACTGAAAATGCCTCCTATCCAAGAGGGGGGGGTGCCAACTGAAAATGCCCCCTATCATGAGAGGGGGGGTAAATCACTGAAAATGCCTCCTATACTGGGAAAAGGGCTCATCACTGAGAATGCCCCCCTTTCACTAGAGGCGGGGTGAATCACTGAGTTTCTCTATCACTAGAGAGCGGGGGGGTGACTCACTGAGAATGCCTCCTATCACTGAGAGCGGCGGGGAATCACTGAGAATGCTCCTATCATGGGGGCGGCGGTGAAATCCTGAGAATGCCTCTACATAGAGAGCGGGGGGGCATCATGAGAATGCCTCCTTCACTAGAGAGCGGCCGGGACATCACTGAGAATGCCCCTATCCATATAAAAGACCGGCCCGGTGACATCACTGGAATCCCTCCTATCACTAGAGAGGGGCGGGACATAAACTGAAAAATTCCCCCTATCATAGAGAGGGCGGGGGGGAATCACGGGAAAACTCCTTTATCATAGAGAGCGGGGTGACATCACTGAGAATGCTCTATCACTAGAGAGCGGCCGGTGACATAAATGAGAACCCTCTTCATAGAGGCGGGGGGTGCCTCATGAAAAGCCTCCTTCATAGAGAGCGGGGGTTTGACATCAGGAAGCCCCCTATCACTGAGAGCGGGGGGTGACACCCTGAAAATGCCTCCTATCACTGAGAGCGGCGGGGACATCATGAGAATGCCTCATCATGAGAGCGGCGGTTGAATCACTGAGAATCCCTCCTACATAGGGACGGTTGGGACATATGAGAATGCCTCCTATCATAGAGAGCGGGGGACTTCATGAGAATGCCTTTCCCTAGAGAGCGGCGGGGGACATAAAGGGAGAATGCTCCTTTTCTAGAGGCGGCGGGAATCATGAGAATCCCTCCTATCACTAGAGAGGGGGGGTGTCATGGAATGCCCCCTATCATAGAGAGCGGCGGTGACATCACTGAGAATGCCCATATTTGAGAGGGGGGTTCATGAAAATGCCCCCTTTCATAGAGAGCGGCGGTGACATCACTGGAATGCCCCTATCACTAGAAGCGGCGGTGACATCACTGAGAATGCCTCCTATCATGCGAGAGCGGCGGGGCCATCACTGAGAATGCCCCCTATCCTAGGGGGGGGGGCACCGGGTTTTGGGGGGTAAAATCCTGAAAAATGCCTCCTTTATAAGGGGGGCAGTGCTCATGGAAGCCTCTATCTAGAGGCGGCTGAATCATGAGAACCCTCCTATCACTAGAGAGGGGGGGGGGGGTGACATCATGAGAATGCCCCTATCATTTAAGGGGGGGGGCATCACTGAGAAATGTCCTATCACTGAGAGCGGCGGGGACATAAATGAGAATCCCTCCTATCACTAGAGAGAGGGGGGGGACATCACTGAGAATGCCTCCTACACTGAGGGCGGGGTGACATCACTGAGAATCCCTTATCCTAGAGGGGGGTGGGGGGACTCACTGAGAATGCCTCCTTACTGAGAGCGGATGGGAATCACTGAGAATGTCCTATCATGGAGGGCGGGGGGACACATGGGAATGCCCCTATCACTAGAGAGCGGGGGACTTCCCTGGGAATGCCCTATCACTAGGGGCGGGGGGACATATGAAAAGCCTCCTTTCCTGAGAGCGGGGGGGTGACATCACGAGAATGCCTCCTTAAAAGGGGGGGTAGGGCCCGGGCGGGGGGGACATCACTGGAATCCCTTCTATCACTAGAGAGCGGGGGAAATCACTGGGGAATCCCTTTTTCTATCATAGAGAGC
>JAODAL010087172.1:0-10017 GCA_025379985.1 Phyllomedusa bahiana | reverse complement strand
GAGTGGAGTTTTGACTGATGCTGGACATTAAGTGTTAAAGTGGACTTCCAGCTGTTGGAACAAAACCCAGGGGTGGTAAGACTATATATGAATGGGGGGTGTGATGGTTAGAAAAACAAGGTGACAAAGGTTTAATTCACATTGGGGTTTCTGTTAAAAGGTGCTTATAGAAAACCCCAAATGTTCAGGGGGTTGGGGGGTCATTTTGCTAGGGGGAGCACTCTCTTTTTGGCTAAACATGATGTCTGCCCTTTGTGATGTGTCATGCTGCAGCCTCTCTCATTTATGAGCTGCTTCTTCTTCACAGGATTCACTGCTTGGCAGGGGCGTTGCGGGGGCCCAAAAACCCGGGGGGCTGGCCCTTGTGTTTTTTTGGGTAGGCGGGGTTCACACGACTTTTTTCACGCCTCATTTTGTGCGGTGTTTTTTTTTACAGGAGGAAAAAACCTTGTGTTCCTGCCACAAATTTTCTGCACATTCCACACAGTCCCGTCCTTTCCCCTCAGCATCATGTACGAAAAAAATCCCCAATGACAATTTATTTTTTCAACTTCTCACCTTATATGCAATACCCTAAAAGTCACCACAACATACACCGATGCATGGAGCAAATCTACCAGCAAGTGATTTTTCAAAAAACCCTCCAAAAAAACCAAGACCCCAAACTATTACTATTAAGGTTAAAATAACCCTCCCGCCCCTCCCAACGCGACTCCCCATTGGGACTATCACTGACACAGGCCCTAGAACATATATTACCCCTACAGGACCAATGTGGTAGTTACTAGTTGATGTAGACTCTGAGAAATATAAGTGATTACACTGCGTTCTTTTAACCACCAGAGACGTCTTTTCTGATCAGGTCGTTCACTTTCCCTTTTTCCCCATCGGTTCACACCTTCAGTGATTGCCCCGGGCCCAATATTGTCCCTTTGGGGATTTTTGGACACATATCTTAGAATCCTCACATTTCCAGAAACTTTTTAATTATGGTATAGCAGCCCCCTTCGTTAGGTATAAAAAGGGGACAAAGGCATATGGGGGGGCCACGGGCAGTTAAAAGGGGGGCACAGGGAGTTATAGGGGGCACGGAGGTATATAGGGGCCCACTGGCGGTATTGGGGCCCAGGCAGTATTGGGGGCCAGGCGTTTATGGGGGCACGGCAGGATTGGGGGGCCAAGGGGGGATTTGGGGGCCACAGGGCGGGTTGGGGGCCAAGGCGGGCGGTTTTGGGGGAAGGGGGTTAGGGGGCCACAGGCGGGCATTATAGGGGCCACGGGCGGGCATTATAGGGGCACAGGAAGCATTATAGGGGCCACAGGCGGGGGATATGGGGGCCCACAGGCAGGATTGGGGCCCAGGAGGCTTTTGGGGCACAGACAGGGTTGGGGGCCACGGGCATTTAAAGGGGGGGCCACAGGGGGGGCCTTTTAGGGGCAAGGCGGGGTATGGGGGCCACGGGCGTATATGGGGGCCCACAGGCATTTTTAAGGGGGGCCACAGGCAGGCATTTTTAGGGGCACAGGCAGGCATTATAGGGGCCACAGTTCAGTGGTTTGGGGGCCACAGGCGGGGATAGGGGGGGCCACAGGAGGGTTTGGGGGCCAGGCGGGCTTTAAAAGGGGGAAGACGGGGATTGGGGGCCAGAGAGTATTTTTGGGGGCCACCGGCAGTTTATTGGGGGCACAGGCAGGCATTATAGGGGCACAGGCAGCCTTATAGGGGCACAGGCAGGGATATTGGGGCCCAGACAGGTAGGGGGGCCACGACAGTGGGGGTTGGGGCCACAGGCAGCCATTATAGGGGCACACGCCTTTATAGGGCACAGGCACCCAATTAGGGGGGGCACAGGCAGGGATTTTGGGGGCACGGGCGGGGGTATGGGGGCCACAGGGGGATTTAGGGGCACAGGCAGTAAAAAGGGGGGCACTGAGGCAGGTAAACGTTTTTTAAAAAACAACTTAATTTTTCCCCCCCTTTAACTCCCCCGGGGCGGCGCGTCCGTCCCCCTTTCACCGCGCCTCCCCCGGCAGCCCTCCTCGGAGCGCACGGCCCTATGACGCGCTGTGCGCCCGAGGACAGGCGGGCGTCGGATGAGTGAGTCATCGGACGCTGCCGGTGAGGCGCACGGGGCCGCGGCGGGCCTCAGGCTGGAGGACCGGCCGGGGGCCCCCCGCACATGCACAAAAGGGCCGTCGGTCTCCAGGCCCAGCGGAGGCCGGGGAGCCGGGAGACTCAGGGACAGGCTGTTTTATTGGGGGGGCCCGACCCGAATAAAACAGCCTAGCGACCCCCCGGGCGCTTGGTGTTGTATATTGGAACTACAAGGCTGAGAAATACAGAAATTTTTTGGGCAATTTAATGTGACTATGAATAGGAAAAGGGGAATTGCCATGGGGGCTATTAAATAAGTACAGATGACAGAAAACAATGTTGGATTTGAGATGTGCAGAAAAACTGGGTAATTTTGGATTAAAGGGAATGATGTTTTTTCTAATCTTTGATGGCATATTGCTAGGATATGAACTTCTTTAGAAATAAACCCGCTTTTCCATGTGGAAGGGCTGAACTGGAGAGGGATTCATTTGGGCTTATGATGTGCTCCTCTGTCTTATTCAGATGGTGATGCAGAACCACCATCTTGGGGTTCTCTTATGTGTCTGATAATTCCAAGCCCACTTCTGATTCAGATACAGGAGTGTTCTCCCCATAGATTTCACTATGATAGGCCATCAAGATCTGATATGTGCAGGTCCAACCTCTGAGACCCACACCTAACTTCGAAACAGGCAACCAAAAGTATGGGCTCAAAATGGAGAGCTGGTGGTGCTTGTGCATGACTCTCTATTCTGTTCTTTGGGTGTTCTGAGTAGAGCTGAACACAGCGCTCACCTGTACTTGGAACTCCCATAGAAAAAGAATGGAGGTCATCTTTGGACTGCTCCCATTGTAAAACTACTTTTGGGGGGCCCCCTCTGGAACCCCAAAAATATCGTCTTTATTGCATATTTCCCATCAAGATCCTCAAAGTCAGGTGGGAAATCCCTTTAAAAAGAGTCAGGAGTGGGCTTGGAATCACCTAACACAAAAGACAACCCAAAGACAAAGGAACAGATCCTAAACCCAAGTGAATTCCTCCCCATCTCATCCATTTCACATGAAAAAAGCGGGTTTATTTCTAAAAAAACTACATGGCATTGGTGAGAACCAGCTAGAACTGGAAATGCTAGAAGTTCTTGTTCATCTGTGTGGGAGTATGCGGAGTGCCAAAAGTGGAATGTGGTTCTGTCTTGCAGTCCCATGTAAAAAGTTATGATAGTAATCATGTGTTTTCTCCAGTTCTATGATACTGTTACATGCAAGCTAAGGATGCAGGCCCGGACTGACCATAGGGCAAACCGGGCATTTGCCCGGCGGGCTCCGCTAGGGTCCGCGGCCGACCAGGGCCGGCCCGGAGATTCGTGCCGCACGGACGGAGGACGGGTTCCCCCCGGCGGGCCCGGTGCCGGTCTGTGGGCGCTACAAGTGGGCCGGCAATGGTAGCATCAGCGATACCGGACCACTGTTGGCTGGGGGGGCGGCGACAGGCACCCCACCCCCCGTCACTAAGCGGGGCTGCATGGTACGGGCTCACCGTACCCAGACCCAGTGCAGCCAGTCACGGCCGCCGCCTGACAAGACGGGTTGCAAGCAGCGAGGCCGAGTGCTGAACTTCTATACTCGTACGATGTATGACTATGAGTCTGTCCACCTTTGCTCGCTCCCAGGATGGGGCCCGCGGGGCAGGCGGCTGATGTATTGACGTCTCACTCCGCGCGGCTGCTAACACGGTCACCCCCGACACCTCTGGAGTGGAACGCGGGTCAGCATCCTCGGTCTAGTTCGTGTACGTGCGGACACGGGGAACAGAGTTGAGTGTCGGGTGAGTTATTACGTTTTTATTTCTTTTTTAAACGCTACTATCTGTCCTGGCGGCTATACTGCCCTGCCCTGGCTGCCTATTACTGCCCCTGCCTGGCTATATACTGTCCCTGCCCTAGATTCCTATACTGTTTGTTGACCCCTGCCCTGGCTATTTGACTGCTCCTCCTGCCACTGGACTGGCCTATACTGCCCTTTGGCCTGGCTATATACTGCCCTCTGCCCATGCCCTGGCTATATACTGGCCCAGCCCTGGGACTGCAACTTTACTGCCCCTGCCCCCTGGCTGCCAATACTGCCCCTCCCTGGCTATGATACTGCTCTCCCTCGGACCTGCCACTGGCGCCTTACTGCCCTGCCTGGGCTATTTACTGCCCGTGCCCTGGGGCTGCCTATTACTGTCCTGCCCTAGTCTGCCTATACTGGCCCCTGCCTAGTGCTATACTGCCCCTGCCCATGGCATATTTACGCCTCTGCCCTGGTTTATATACTGTACCCTGCCCTCGGCTATATGACTGCCCCTGCCCTGGCGCCTTATCTGCGACCCTGCCTGGCTATATATCTGCCCCTGCCCTGGCTGCCTATAACTGACCCCTGCCTGGCTAAATATGCCCCTGCCTGGCGGGCGCTATACCTGCCCACTTGCCTTGGTATATACTGCCCGTTTGCCCTGCCCTGGCTATATTACTGCCCCTGCCCATGGCTGCCTTATACTAGCCCCTGCCTGGCTATATATGCCCTGCCCTGGCTAGCTATACTGTCCCTGCCTGGCTGCCTATACTGCCCCTGACCCTGGCTATATACTGCCCTGCCCTGGTTATATACTGACTTGCCTTGGTATACTAGCCCATCTCGCCCTAGCTGACCTTTACTGCCCCTGCATGGCTATTTACTGACCTGCCCTGGCTTGACTATAACTGCTCCCTGCCCTGGCTATATAATGCCCCTGCCCTTTTACTGGCCCCTGACTCTGACCTGGTATTTACTGACCCGCCCTGGCTTATACTGCCCTGCCCTGCCCTGGCTTAAAGTTTATAACTGCCCTGCCCTGCCCTGCCTATACTGCCCTGCCTGGTGCCACTATTACTGCCCCTGCCCTGGCTAATTACTGACCCTTGACCCTTGCTGCCTATAATGCCCCTGCCATGGCTGCCTATCATTCCTAGCACACTCTGCCTGCCTGGCTATATACTGACCCTGCCCTGGCTGCCTATACTGGCACTGCCCTGCCCTGGCTATATACGTGCCCTGCCTGGCTATATATACTGCCCCTGACGGTGGCCTATAATAGCCCTGCTCGGCTAGTATACTTGCCCCCTGCTGGCTGCCTACGATAGCCCTCGCCTGGCTTTCTTACTGTCCCTTCCCTGGTGCACTATAATAGCCCTGCCTCTGGCTAATATATGCCCACTGCCTGGCTAGAACTGCCCTCTGTCCCTGGCTGCCTATAATAGCCCTGCCTCATGGCTATATACTGCCCTGCCCTGGCTGCCTATGATAGCCCTTGCCATTGGCTATATAGCTCCCTGCCCTGGGTTGACCTATAATAGCCCTGCCCTGGCTATATACTGCCCCTGGCCTGGATGCCTATATAGCCATGCCCAGGCTATATACTGCCTCACTGCCATGGCTATATGATGCACAGGCCCTGTGCTGCCTAGGAATCTCGTGCCCTGGCTGCCTCTATAATAGCATGCATACCTATTACACGGCCTTGGCTCATATAATAGCACCTGTCCTAGCCTGTTGACACTGCCTGCTGCGCCGTAATACTAGACTGCCCTGGCTGCCTATCCACTGCCCTTGGCGCTGCTCTCGTAATACTGTCCCTGTCTGCCGGTTACTGCCCTGTCTGCCTGTATACTGGCCCTGTCTGCCTGTATATGGCCCTGCCTGTGTATACTGTCCCTGGGCCTACACTGTATTCTAGTCCCTGCACTGACCTGCTTACTGGCCCTGCCTGCCCTAATGGGGGTCTACCTTATTAATATGCACTTATCTGACATTTTTTATTTCTAATCTTTTAAGGGTCTAACAGTTGCTGATTGAGGAATTGATAGGAAGTGCTGGAAGAGAGAGGAGTCTACAGATGTATTATGTTGTAAATTCTTCTGGGACGTGTAGTGACCACTAGAAGAAGACTATTGCCTTGCTGTACGGACCACAGAGATAAGAAATGGAAGGGAACGACTAAATTCAGAGAAGAGGGTCATGGAAGGTTTTGTGCCAGAAAGGAGAAGAAAAGGAGTAGAGAACAACTCCATCAGAGATGAGGTTCTCCTGTGAGTCTCTGCTGTCAGGGGTCATTTTACTTCTATGTGGAGTTCAGTGACTTGGATTCATGTGATGGTGACCCTGACTTACTGGGGATGTGATTGGTGGTAGGTTATGTTGGTGCTTATGTAGTGTCAGTGTGGCTTGTCCCTGATTGTAAAGTGCACACCTGCCTCTGTGATGAGGGGTTTCTGCCGCACCACTTTTTCTTTCTTGCTTGTTGTGTGGGGGCTCTCACACAGAGCGGCTTTTGGTGCATTTTGATGCGTTTTTTTGTGGAGAAATGTTCAGCATTAATACTCTGCCTTTTGCACAAATAAAGCCACGAAAACCCATCAAAAATGCGCACCAACTACGCTCGTGTGGAAAGCAGCTTTTTAGTGTTGTTTGTTTTTGACGTGGCGGAGTGCGAGAACAAGGGACTATTTTTTAAGCGGCTATTGTATGTGGGCTTGCTGGGTGACGCTTAGTGCCAGGGCTGATTTTTATTCCCAGTCCGGCCCTGTAAGGATGATATACAAAGAGAACACTCGCCAAACTATGATACTTGTTACGGTATGACAATATTAGTAATACACTAGTCATACCTTAATGAGTGAATGTCACTACAGTTATTGGTGGAACATTCCTAATGAGAGGAAAAGAATATCTAGAAACAAACAGATATACATATATATTGTAAATACCTCCTATAGTGTTACATTTGCTGATTTAAATAAATACAGCCATACTTACCTCTCATGACATACAGGGAGTGTGGACACCAATAATAAAAACTTGCATGCCACAGGGTTCTAAAAGCAGACAATGCTGCTAATGGATGCCGGGCGCGTCTATCTCATAATGCTCCGAGAACCGCGTCCCGTGTCTACTCCTGCGCCTAATAGCCCAGTATATGCAGTCAGTGCTGCCGCTTACAGAAGACGCCGAACGTAGTCGGAGTTCGCGCCTGAAGTAGCTACATCCGCCGGAGAAAAGCTGACGTGTATGAAGAACCCGCCCCTTAGTAGCAGGCAAGGCAAAACAGCGCGTCCATAGCAACTCACTGATGCATGATAGACCGCATCAGTGAGAAATCCAATGACCGGACGCTAAAAGTCTACGGAGTATGATTACAACTTGCAGTATAAACAATATTTTAAAGCTGGGATGTGAAATGATAACATCATTTGTGCCAAAAAACCAAATAAATAAAGAACTATTTTATGAAGAATGAAAATTAGAACATTATTATAAATAAGTAAAAAGACACTTAATCAAAACCTAAATGAAACAATTGTAATCAATAGAGTCATTCAATCCAAACGGTAACTGTGTTTTGAGTGTAAATATCCAAAAACTTTCCCTTTGCAGTAGTTTCCTATCTAGGTCGCCTGCGAACCGTGGGTTTAACCCTATCAATATCTACCCACCTCAAACAGTTCACATCTCCATTGTGATGTATCCAAACGTGTTTCGAGACGGGTGTGTCTCGCTGATGTCTAATATCGTGGGGTTCATTAAAGGCAGACAAGGGATGGTATATGTGTTTTGAATGTCCTGCAATTCACCAATATCCAGAAATGCTGCTTGTTCTCTTGTCACTAGATAGAGAAGATAGAGAATAAGCATTTCATCGGATATGAAAGAAGTTCTCCTAAAATTTGTCTTTTCAGAACCTTTATTCAAGGTGATAACATCTTTGTACTCTCTTCCTTCAGCCAGGGTATATTCCTCTGGGTTCCTCTCAGAAAAAATCTCCATCTCCAATGGAACTAGACAAGGGTGCACTTTATCCCCTCTAATTTCTGACCTCTGTGCTGTACCACTGACGGTACGTATTAGGAGATCACCTTTAGTCACAAGTGTCAATGTGAACAACAATACCCACACAGTGAGTTTATATAGAGACGATATCCTGATTATGTGTCAAATCCATCCCAGCACTATTGGCATTACTTGAGCACTATTCTCACATCTATTATAAATTAAACATACTTCTCCCTATCAATTGGCACTCCTCCTTAAAATCACAGCTACCTAACCTTAATTTTATTTGGGCTGATGCCTATATCCCTTATCTAGGTATGAAAATCTTTCCAAACATTAATTCCATGATAAAGAAGAATATAGAAGATGTCTTTATTTCCATATCTGAAGAAATAAAAATACTTGCTCAGTTCCCTCTCTCTTGGTTGGCACGCACTAAGCTAACCAAAATGTTGCTCTAACCTAAATTTCTCTACATCTTGAGATACCTCCCTTTTATATTTCCTATTAACCTCTTTTAAAAACTTCAAAATCAGATGATGAAATGTATTTGGGGCCCAAAACGACCTAGATTCAAAAAATGAAAACAATAAAAATACGATGGCGGCCTTTCCAAATTTGATACAATATAACTGAATAGCATGAATATTAAAACCTATAGCGACACTATGGAACGCCCCTGATTTCCACTACTAGGCACACATAGAAAATTCCTCAATCTCCAGAGGCTCTTTTAAAGACCAGCTTATTAACATCCTATGTGGTAATAAACCACCAGAGTACCATTTTTTTTACCCTTACTCATACAGCCTCAACATGGAAAAAGTATATTGCTCAAAAACACAAGATACATATTGACAAATATAATTGCCTCATTTCGGCCATACGTAGCATAACACCATAGATTCCCTTAACACAGTGGATAGCCAAAGAATTGAAATCTGTAGGAGGCCTATTATGGGTCATCTCAAATCCTTGGGGGACATCCGGCAACAATACAACATTCCCTGTACCGAATTAATATTTTTTGCAAGTTAGACATGTTGTTCAATCCTTAAGGTATGCGCAGTACGAGCCACAGTACATCGTGTGTTTCGGGAACTCGCGTTAATATGCGCGTACCCCCGCAATGCGGGGGAGCCGGCAGCCCGCCAGCCCCATTGACATTCATTATTCGCGGCGAATACGCGACGAATAATTAACATGTCACTTATCTCCCCGCGCATACAATATGATCGTATTGTACGAGCAGGGAGAGGAGGCATAATCCAAAGTTCTCTATGAGAACTATGGATTACCGTAATTTCAGCGTGCATCTTGCCTATATTAGAGCGCAAATACATGGCAAAATGCGCACCAAAATTACGCCGTGTGAACATACCCTTACACTGGCCTAAAGCTCTATTAGTACAATCCCCCTTTCACAACTTCGTTTGTAATAGCAAGGATATAAGAAAGGACTAACTGTAACATATCAGACTTTATATGAAATAGATCTATCCGTAAAGCAGGATTATGCTTTAATATGGGAAGGAGAGTTATCAAAATCCTTCACAGTAGAAAATTGACTTACGGCTGCTAACATTACATCCAAACATTCCAAATGCACAAATCACGTTGAGCTCTCAAGGAAAATTGACCCCAGGTGGTACCTAACCCCAGCTCACCTAGCACACATATCACCGGATACTCTCATCTTTGTTGGAGAAACTGGGGACTCAAGGGATCGCTATTACATGTGTGGTGGAGTTGTCCACTTATACAGCCATTATGGAGGGAACTTGAGCAACTACTGTCAAGATGATAAAATCAGGTGTGGAAATTATCTTTGTTCCACTCCTTATCCAATTAAATGCTTCCTCCGAATTATATTATTATTATTATTATTATTGCTGCCGGCAGCCAGAGCTCGAGAAACATGACCGACACCTTCCGTTTAGGTCATGAATCTCATTTAATCACAGTAAATTACATTCCAATAGAACTTTTTTAATCACATGACTATTTTATCACTACATGACTGTTAATTGGTGGTCGCAAGACCCCAAATTAATAATTTCATTCGTTAACGT
>JAODAL010087171.1:0-10017 GCA_025379985.1 Phyllomedusa bahiana | reverse complement strand
GGGACTGGGTGGTTCAGGCGCCGCCCTCGGGGGGCGTTTTCGGGCAGCACCCAAACTCTACAATTTCCCCCCATCCGGATTTTGTTCTTTACATACTTCACAGGTCCACCCTTCCAACCATAGGGCGCCATTATAGGGCGGTGGCACAGGCAAGGGCGGCCATCTTAGAATCACAACTCTCATCGGGACATTTCATGTAACCGTAACAATTTTTTCAGCGCTCTCAGAACCTCCAGTACCTCAACTTCAACATAACTTTCTTCCTGCAGTCCCCTTGCAACTCTCAAATGAGCCTTGCCATGTCTAACCATCCCTTGTCACAAAAACTTGCCTTGATACTCTTCTATTTTTTCCTGCCACTTTGATGGCTTGAGCAGTCCCTCTCTATTCAATACCACAAGTTTGTACATCTTCCTAGCAGGGTATACATACTTCTTCCCTTCTTTTCGAGCAACTTTTTCCCTCGGCAGTCTCAGCTTCTGCTGGTAACTTATGTTCTCGTTTAAACATGTGAAACATGATGATAACTTCCTCTTTCCTCTGTTCCCTTGTAAATACTACACAAAGTGTGGCCACCACTTGTGCCCGAGTCACAGTCTCTCAGCTTGCGAACTCTATCAAAATAATAAAAGTCCCTAACCTACCAAAACAATAGTCCCGTTCACCGCTGTCACAGTAAATTACCTACTATGAGGACTGTACTCTCCCCGGTATTCACAAACCTCCCAGAAGTTCCCCTATTGAGATAAAACTTCTGATCTCCGGACCCACGCAGGCTGCTAATCAGACCCGCGTCCTGTCCTTTATAATAACACAGAGGAAAGAGCCTCACTATCTTCTCAAGACTGCCGAGGGCTATATTTAGCAATTGCTACACGAACCATACCGGGGGAACAGACTCAGTGACTTCACAGTGACTCTGCCGTTTAACCAGCAGTCACTCACAATGGTTCGGGACGTGAACATGTACAGATCCTTTTAATATAACAGTCACTTTATTCTGACCACCCACAGGTCAGACCAGGACAACAAACTACTAACCAGACAACATCAAAATGGCCAACGGCAGTAGAATACATAAAATATGTATCAACTTACCGTGACTCGTGAGGCTGCAGTCCTCGATTTGATGCTGCCGGGTTTTCACTCGCAGTCCGTTTTTCGGGTCTGCGGGGGTCTGGTATCTGCGTAGTCACGTCCCATCTGGATGTGCCAAATTGTCAAGGTCGTAAAGCGACAATGGATCTCCTGTTCCCACTCCGGTACTCCAAATCAGTGTCTAATGCACGGGCCCAATTAAAGAAAGAGCCAGACACATGTTCCGATTCAATCTTATCCATGCACTACATTTTTATTCAGGGCGGTACACATATTTATACAAGTAGAAAAAAGGGGCGTGGGCGCATGCGCAGTGGGACAGCCCCATAGGAAGGGGTTGAGCACAAAGTTCTCTATTGGTTCAAAGTCGTTGGCAGGCAGATGTAACGCAGTGCTTCTTGGGACATGTAGTCGAAACTCATTTGCTTGTTTGCAGGATATACACGTGGAATCGCGGCCTTCTTGAATGCCTCAAATCTGCACAGTCATCGTCCTCAATTGGATAATGGATATCTGAAAGATCTTATAAAGAGGAAAGCTTGGGTATTTTCTTTTTAAACAAACTTTAGCTTATTGAAACACACATGTACACATATTAGCATTAACCCTCACACTATTTGCATATCAGCTCTGCTATAAGACTGAAAATGGATGCTTGGAGCAATGAGAGATAAGAGAGAGCAGAGAGCAGAAAAATGTATGTACAGTAACAGTACATAAAATATTAATTATCTCCTGAACAAAACAAAATCAGAACAGCAATGTATTTGGTAACAGTCTTCATTTACCTTTCCCTACATGTTAAAAGCCAATCATTGTGGTGAAAAAAACCCTTTTAAAGTTGGCTGTTTAATGACATCACTTTTAATTTTTTTCTGTTTTTCGAGTTAGGCACTGAAAAATAATTCTCAGATGACCAAATGAGAAATAGGGCATTGCTCTTCTTTAAAAGGGATAATCATAAAATTAATAAGGAAATAAATATCAAGTTTCTCTCCTTCTAGTCCAGGCACAATTTAAAAGCATCCTTTACAAAATCGATGTCCTATCTGGAAAAAATATCCTAAACCTAATTACACTCACCGGCCACTTTATTAGGGTACACCATGCTAGTAACAGGGTTTGGGCCCCCTTTTGCTTCAGAACTGCCTCAAATTTTCGTGGCATAGATTCAACAGGGGCTGGAAGCATTCCCCATGTTCAAGAAACCAGTCTGAGATGATTCCACTTTATGACATGGCGCTTTATCCTGCTGAAAGTAGCCATCCCGATGTTGGGTACATTGTGGTCATAAAGGGATGGACATGGTCAGCAACAATACTCAGGTAGGCTGTGGCGTTGCAAAAGATGCTCAATTGGTACCAAGGGCCCAAAGAGTGCCAAGAAAATATTCCCCACACCATGACACCACCACCACCAGCCAGAAAACCCTTGATACAAGGCAGGATGGATCCATGCTTTCATGTTTTGACGCCAAATTTTTGACCCTACCATCCGAATGTCGCAGCAGAAATCGAGACTCGTCAGACCAGGCAACGTTTTCCAATCTTCTACTGTCCAATTTCGATGAGCTTGGGCAAATTGGAGCCTCAGTTTCCTGTTCTTAGCTGAAAGGAGTGGCACCCAGGTGGTCTTCTGCTGCTGTAGCCCATCTGCCTCAAAGTTCGCCATACTGTGCAATCAGAGATGCTCTTTGCCTACCTTGATTGTAACGGGTGGCTATTTTAGTCACTGTTGCCTTTCTATCAGCTCGAACCAGTCTGCCCTCTCCTCTTTGACCTCTGGCATCAACAAGCATTTCCGCCCACAGGACTGCCGCTCACTGGATGTTTTTTTCTTTTTCGAACCCATTCTCTGTAAAACCCTAGAGATGGTTGTGCGTGAAAATCCCAGGAGATCAGCAGTTTCTGAAATACTCAGACCAGCCCTTCTGGCACCAACAACCATGCCACGTTCAAAGGCACTCAAATCCCCTTTCTTCCCCATACTGATGCTCGGTTTGAACTGCAGGAGATTGTCTTGACCATGTCTACATGCCTAAATGCACTGAGTTGCCCCCATGTGATTGGTTGATTAGAAATTAAGTGTTAACGAGCAGTTGGACGGGTTGTACCTAATAAAGTGGCCGGTGAGTGTATATCCACATTCAGCAGAATATGGACTTCTGAAACCTATAAAAATAATTCTTGTTCTCATTTTGTGCACTTCCTGTCCAGTCTCCGTGTTTTCTTTCATTCAACCTGATTTAAACAAAGATACTTTAATATCCATTTACAGATGCCCCATACATGACTTGCAATTTGAAGAATAGACAGTAACAAAAAATATCATAAAAAAGGATGAAACAAAGAAGGGGCTGACTACTTTACATTGTATCAAAATATCATATCTTCAGTTTTGTCCCATTAACAGTTATAATACAATATTTACAAAAATGTGAGGGGTGCACTCACTTTTTTGAGATATTGTACATTGACTTATAGTGGTTTTTTTTTAAAAATGGAAAAAAGAAACATTCAGAATATTTCTCTACGTTTGTGCTATCGTCTATCTAGATGACATCTTAATCTTCTCTCCTGATCTGGAAACTCACCGCCACCACGTCCGCCAGGTGCTCAAACGTCTCCGTGACCAACAGTTATATGCCAAACTGGAGAAATGCTTGTTTGAACGCACCTCGTTGCCCTTCCTGGGGTTACATCGTCTCGGATTAGGGGCTCCAGATGGATCCCTCTAAGCTGTCAGCGGTCTTACAGTGGCCTCGACCAGTGGGCCTTCGCACCATCCAACGCTTTCTGGGGTTTGCAAACTATTACAGACAGTTCGTCCCGCATTTCTCCACGCTCGGGGGCCCGCTGGTAGCCCTTACAAAGAAAAATGCCAACCCAAAATTCCTGGCCGCCAGAAGCCCAAGAAGCCTGTATCGCCTTAAATCTGCATTCGCTTCTGCTCCTGTTCTGTCTCGCCCGGACCTGCAGGTCCGTTTGTCCTAGAAGTGGACGCTTCCTCAGTAGGTGCAGGCGCTGTCCTCTTACAGAAGTCCTCCTCTAGGAAGCTGCGTACTTGCGGCTTTTTCTCTAAAACCTTCACCCCAGCCGAAAAGAATTATACAATCGGTGATCGCGAACTACTGGCCATTAAGTTAGCCCTAGAAGAATGGGGGCACTTGCTGGAGGGAGCCCGCCACCCCATCGATATCCTCACCGATCATAAAAATCTTCTCTATCTACAGTCTGCTCAATGACTGAATCCTCGACAAGCCAGGTGGTCACTCTTTTTCGCCCGCTTTGATTTTCTCCTTCACTTTCGGCCAGCTGGGAAGAACGTCAGAGCCGACGCTCTCTCTAGATCCTCGGACACGGTGGGCTTGGAGCCGCCTCTGGAGCACATAATTCCTCCAGAATGACTCCTCATGGCGGCGCCCGTGGACCTTCAACATCTACCTCCTGGGAAGACCTACGTACGCCCCGCCATGCGGCCTCATATCCTGAAGTGGGGTCATGCTTCACGAACAGCTGGTCATCCTGGAGTCCATAAGTTCCTGCAGCTAATCGCTCGTTATTATTGGTGACCCACCCTCGCTCAAGATTGTTAGGACTTTGTCCTGGCCTTTTACCCCCTTTGTGCCCGTAATAAAGTCCCTCGTCTCAGACCCGCGGGTCTGCTTCACCTCTCACAGTGCCAAAAAGGGACCTTGGCCCCATGTGGCCATGGACTTTGTTACGGACCTCCTGGCCTCCTCGGGAAAAACACGGTCATTTGGGTGGTGACAGATAGATTCTCGAAGATGGCTCACTTTTTGTCCTCTGCCTGGGTTGCCCTCTACCCCCCAGCTGGCCCAGCACTTCTTTCACCACATTTTTCAGTTACACGGTCTCCCATTACATATCATCTCGGATAGGGGGGTCCAGTTTGTTTTGAGATTCTGGCGGGCTCTATGTGGTCAGTTGCAGGTTCAGCTAGAACTTCTCGTCTGCATACCACCTCAAACTAACGGGCAGGTAGAGAGGGTTAACCAAGTTTTAGGTATCTACCTACGACTTTTGTATCCGCCTGTCAGGATAAAATGGTCTTGACCTCCTCCCCTGGGCGGAATTCTCGTATAATTCCCTAGACTCAGAGTCCGCTGGAGCCTCTCCGTTTTTTATTTTGTTTGGGCTACACCCTCGCCCACCTCTCCCTCTGGCTACCTCGTGTCACGTTCCTGCCATGGATGCCCAAATGGGAGGACATCAAAGGGACTCTGGCAAGTCACACGACAGGCCCTTCTTATGGGCCCCCGCTTGCACCAAAGTCCAGGCCGACAGGTACCGTAGACCTCCGCCCCTATTTAAGCCAGGTGATAGAGTTTGGTTGTCCGCCAAATACATTTGTTTCAAGGTGCCCAGTTATAAATTAGGCCCTAAGTATTTGGACCCTTTTGTTGTTCTTCGGCAACTAAACCCGGTGTCCTACAAGCTCTGCTTGCCTCCTATTCTGTGTATCCCGGACGCCTTCCATGTTTTCTCCTCAAGCCTGTGGTGCTGAACCGCTTCTCCCGTGTATCTGTCTCACCTTTCCCTTTTGGCCCAACGCTGATAAAAATCTTTGAGGTCAAAGGGGGTGCTAGTGGAGAAACAGTGAGGGAGAAGCGGTTCTTTCTGATTGACTGGATGGGGTTCGGGCCAGAGGAGCGTTCGTGGGAACCCGAGACCAACCTGTCAGCTGACCTCCTCTCTAAATTCCGAAGAAAGAGGGGGAGACCTAAAAGTGGGGGTACTGCCATGGAGGCTGGTGCGGGTGCCGTCGCCCGCGACCAGCCCCTTGCTGCCCAGGTCCTGGCGCCTGGTCACTTACCCATCCACGCTCTTGTGCTTCCTGCTCCTGCCTGTCCCAGCCGCCAAAGCGCGCAACTTTTTTCTGTTAGGGCGCGTGCGCGACGACTGATCTGGATTTAAAGGGCCAGCACACCGGTAATTTGTCAATTGCCGGCCACTAGTCCTATATAAGGTACACGCCACCTGAACTCTCTGCCAGATTCTTGGTGTGCGTTAGTGAGTCTTGGAGTTCCGTTTGATTACCCGTGTAGCAGTCCGTTCCGCTACGTTTCCTGACCTTGCCTGTTTGCCGCCTGTCCTGACCGTCTGCCCGTTTTCTGACCACAAACCTCTGCCGCCCGTCCTTTACCTCCTGCCTGTCCCCGACTACGTCTCTGGATTACGATTTTGTACCACGCATTACCCCGGGCACCATCGCAAGCAAGTCACGTCAGGGGTAGTGACCTGGTAGCCTCACACCGCAGCAAGTCCATCCTGCTTCGCGGCTGGCTCTGGTGAATACCGGGGGCTACTTAGACTCCGCTCCCTGGCGTGGCTTAACTATCATCGCTTGCGGTCGTCAGCGAATCCACCAAACCGTTACAATAGAGAGAGGACATGATGTCACAGACAGTGGGGGAACCGCCCTTTTTCTTAGGGCATAGCCTTTTCTAGGGACAAATAGGGACTTGTTAGGTCCCTTCTGTTTTATCTATTGGTTATAATAAAAGTTATATTTTAGCCCCAAGGTGTATTTCTTCACACGTGTAGTTTCTGTAGATCCAGAAGAAGCAACAATGAGTAGTTGCCTTGAGATTTAGCCATGAGAAGATCATTAGAGACTTTCACTAGAGCAGTTTCTGGGGAATGTAAAGTGCGGAAACCTGAGTGTAAAGGATTGAGAAGAGAGTTAGCAGAGAGGTAGCGGGTTAGGCGAGAGTAGACCATGCATTCTAGGATTTTAGAAATTAAGGGCAGATTAGAGACGGAGGTAATTAGCAGCACAGGATGGGTCCAGAGAGAGCTTTTTTAGTAAAGGGATTATGACAGCATGTTTAAATGAAGATGGAAAGATCCCAGTAGAGAGAGGTTGAAGACTGCAGTAAGGGGAGAGAGGACAGCTGGAGAAATAGACTGGACAAGGTAGGAGAAAATGGGGTCACTAGAGCAGGTAGTGGGACAATCAGACAGGAGAAGTCTGGACAAGAGCTGAGAACAGACTGGAGGACGTGTAGGAGGGGACAGGATGGGTATTACTGTATTTGGGGATTGAGATGAGATTTTTTGCCGGATACTGTCAATTTTCAGTGTCGAAGTCAGTGGAGAGGTCTTCAGCACAGAGGTCAGTGACTGGGGCCTGAGCTTTAGGCCTGAGGAGGGAGTGGAAAGTGTCAAACAGATGTTTTAGGTTGTTGTTTAATGTTGAGATGAAGGAGTGAAATATTGTAATAGGTGAAATATTCTTGGTTGGCGTGGTGAAGGACAGAGTGGTAAGTCCCAGGCATGAATTTGTAGTGGAGAAAGTCTGAAGATAGCTTTGAATTTCTCCACAGATGTTCAGCACACCTGGAATATCACTGCAGAAAGCGAGTTTGAGGCGTGTACCAAGGCTGTTGGCGTCTGACTCCATTTGTGTGATGTGTAAGTGGTGCCAAAATGTCCAATATGGTCGAGAGAGTTTCATTATATTGTTTTACACCCAGGTCAGGACAGGAGATGGAGGAGAGTATGGGGTATGGGGACAGTGAGGACTGTATGGTGTCGATGAGTTCCTGAGTGTTGATGGAGCAGATATTTCTGAATGTGTGTTGGGCAGGTGTGTCCAGAGAAGGCTGAGAGTTAGTGATAGTGAAGGAGAAAAGGTTGTGATCAGAGAGCGCATAAGGAGAATTAGTGAGGTTAGAAATTGAGGAAAGACGACAGAAGACCAGATCAAGAGAGTTTTCATCCTTGTGGGTGGGAGAGTCTGTAAGTTGCAAGAGGCTGAGGGAAGATGTTAGTGAAAGAAACAGAGGAAGAAGGAGACATGGGGTCATCAAAAGGGATGTTGAAATCACCCATGATGAGAGTGGGCATTTCAGTAGAGAGGAAATGAGGAAGCCATGCAAAAAGCAAACATCAACCAGAAACTGGGGTGTCTGTACACAACTGTGACTCTGAGAGAAAATGACCAAAAGAGTCAAAAGGCGTGGACCTCCAAGGACGGGAAAGTGCGGGAGGGTGCGTGAAGATTGACCTGGTAAGTAAAGTGTGCAGAAAGAAGTATGCCAACTCCTCTATCCTGTCTGTTCTGGGGGGGTGAGTGAAGTGTAGGCCACCATGGGTGAGGGCAGCAAGGGAAGCAGTGTCAGATTGCTGGAGCCATGTTTCTGTGAGAGCCATCAGATTGAGAGAGTTAGAGAGGAACAGGTCATGAACAGCAGTGAGTTTGTCACAGACAGAGTGGGAGTTCCACAATGTATACTTAAAATGGGCAGGAAAAAACGTACAACGAGTAGCAAGCAGGTAAGCAGGGTTTCTATGGAAGGCAGAAGAGGAGATAGCAGTAAAGGAGGGTGGGCGGAGTTAGGAGAGATGTCCCTGGCAGCGAGAAGCAGGAGAATGAAAAGAGACAGCATATGGTTCAGTGATGTATATGAGCGGCATTTGTGCGATGTTATGTAAACAGGTGGTTTGGGGTAGTTGAAAATGGAAAATAGTGTATGGGATGTATTCAAGGTTGTGGGAGGGAGGGAGGAGCTGATGTGGATAAAATTCTCAGGCATAACTGGGTGGTAGGATAGGAGGCAGATGGCTGCAAGGTAGATAGCAAAAGTGAGCACGGTGAATAAGGTGTATTGTAAAAAGACCAGTTAGTCACATAAAAGGCGATCCTCTTTTCCCCCTTATGCCCTCCTCTGTCCCATTTCTGCTATATTTCTGAAGATCACATCACTTTCAAATCTGTCACTTCCAAATGTGGCACGTCAATGGATGGCAAATAGACTGTCTTGGAAACAGTTATCAATACGTTCTAATAATTGGACAGTGTAAACTTAGACTAGACAGTCTTACAATGTGCCACATTTATCATAGTTTTGATAAATCTGCTGCATGTTTAGACTGTCTAATCTAAGTTTACACTTTCTCTTTGAAGCTTACTTAGTGCCACTAATTGGAACACAATTTTGACGCACAGTGTCTCACAACTAGCCACACCCCTCTTTCCAGGAAACCGTGCCCTGTTAGTGAGGCCATTCCCCTTTTGTCAGGCGAGGCAAAGAATTGTCTAAAAACTGTTTAAAACACACAATAAATGGGGTGTAAAGCATTCACGCCATTTGTCTTGGGCGCCAATTTTCTCAATAAACATGTCTCAAGATCATGGGACTAATTGGGCCATTCAAGAAATAATAAATAAGACATAAGGGAACAATTACATATTGAAAAATGAGGCCTAATAAATAACACATATATGGGGCCACATCAATATCAGATTTAAAAAATAAAAAAAAATCAAATATTAAAACTAAGAAGAAAAATGTAATCCATAGTACACATAAAATGTGCTGACATGCTGGATCAACAGGACACATTCATTGACTGCTGTCTCTAGTCGTGTTAAATTAACATATTTCAATGTAACTACTAGATTGGTTGTGCTGGAGACCTAAGTTTGCTGAAAACATGTTTTCTGTTCCTGTTGCCATCCCTGATTATTTTTCCATAAAAATAACACTTTCACTTCACTTCAAACCACTCTCAACTCCTCTGCCTCTCTGATCCACCTCTCTACTTCTTCCTGCTCTGCCTCTTCCCTCTGTCAATCCCTTCACTGGCTACCCATTGTCCAGATAATTCATTTCAAACTATTAACCACATCTTACAAAGCTCTCCCATACATTTCTGCCTTATTATTATTATTTATTTTAAAGCGCCATTGATTCCAGGGTGCTGTACATTCAAAAAGGGAAGTTACATACATACATAACATATGTCAAACAAGTACAATGATAACAGTGAATGACTTACGACTGGCACAGAGGGAGTGAGGGCCCTGCCCGTGAGGGCTTATAGTCTACAGTAGAGGAGGAGAGAGCCAGAAGGTGAGGACCAGGCATATTTAATTTCCAGGTACCTCTCC
>JAODAL010087170.1:0-10017 GCA_025379985.1 Phyllomedusa bahiana | reverse complement strand
TAATTACTGAAATTACACAATTAAAACCAGAATTTACATACACTAATAAAAAAGACACAATTCTTTTTTTCCCTCATATCTGACATGAAACAGAATAAACCCTTCCCCGTTTTAGGTAAAATTGGGAAACCAAAATTTTTTAAAATTTCCCCAAATGCCAGAATAATTGGGGAGGAAAATTTTTTTTTTACTTTTCTGCAACTCAAAAGTTTACATACTTTTATTAGTATTTGAAGCATTGCTCTTAAACTGTCCGATTGGGTCAAATTTTTTTTTGGATATCTTTCCAAAAGTTTTCCACAATATTGGGAAAGTTTTTGGCCCTTTCCTGACAGAACGGTGAACCCGAGCCAGTTTAGATTGCCTTTGCTGACACCCCTTTTCAGCTTTGCCCCATACATTTTCAATAGACGAGATCGGGGCTTTGTGATGGCCACCCCAAACATTAAACATGAAAATCAGTGTGGAAAAACCCATAGAAACATTTAATCCAACAATTCCTTGTGTGTACAAATTAACCCCCTCCCAACATAGGACATACTCCTACGCCCTAGCGGGAAGTGTGATGCGAAAATACAAGGGGAAAAGCCGGAGATGGGGGGGGCTTACAACGACGCCGCATGATCACGACATGGAACCAGCAGTAAATTACTGCTGGCCTCATGCCAATCACCCACGGTCGGAGTGAGCTCTGGCCGCGGGTGATTAACCTTTTATTATCGCGACCTATCAAGGTCGCGTTAATGAAGTTGCAGGCAGGAGGAGTGAGCTCCTCCTGCCTGCGATCGGCGTAGTTATGGCGCTCTGCTTTGGGGCACGGTGATTGATGTTGCCATGTAACCATGTAGAGCATTCGCTTTAAAGTTTTCCTTGTAACAGCATTTTGAAGATTGCTGTTTTCAAATCCCCTATGGGGGTTTAAAATGAAAAATTTGAAAAAGTTAAAAAAGAAAACACAAACACAAAAATAAAATAAAAACACTTTTCACCGCCCTTTTCCCCTTTACACATGCCAATCACCCAAAAAAAGATAAAAAAATAAATAAAGTACCCATATCTGGTATCAATGCGTGCATAACAACCTACCCTATAAACATGTCACATTAATAAACCCGTACGGTGAACGCCGTAAGAAAAAAAAAAAAAAAAACATACAAAATTGCAATTTTTGATCTTCCCGCAGCACATTAAATGGAAAAAAAAAGCGATAAAAAACTCATAAATGCCAGAGTGGCCCCAATTTAAAAAACGTCAGTTTATCCTGCAAAAAAAAAAAACTTACATAGCTCTGTATACGGAAAAATAAAACAGTTAGGGCTATCACAAGATATCGATTCATGAATATTGTTTTACACAGTAAAAAAAGTGCTTCCACATAAAAAACTATATAAACTGGGGTATTATCAAATCAGTCCTCCCTAACTGTCCGGATACTGCACAGTGAGCGCTTTTTAAAAAAAAAAAAAACGTAGGGGTTTGCAGTATTTTCTTCCCCCTGCCTTAAAAAATGGGTTTTAAAAGCGAAAAAAAAACCTGTCCCCCCAAAAAAAATAATTAAAACGTAAAACCCCCCTGCAAAAAACAATCTGCTATATAGTCCATACACAGAGAAAAAAAAAAGTTAGGGCTCCAGACTAGGGTGAAAAAAACTTTTTTCCCTTTTTAATAAAAGGTTTTTATTGTGTAAAATCAAAAAACAAAAAAATAATAATTGGGTATCGCGTAATTGTATCGCCTACGATAAAGCTAGGATGTCATTTATACCACCGGTACCCTGTAAAAAAAAAAAATAAAAACACTACTAGGATTGCGTTTTTTTTTTTAAAACGCCTGTAACGATTTTGGCCCAAAGCCGAAACGTCCTGGACAGGGATCCCCAGGGCCCCCCGCAGGCGAGATGGGAAACCTGCAGTGGGACCGAAGGGCAGGACTGGAAGGCTGGACACTGGGAATTGATAAACGATGCCATCCAGGTGTAGCTTTTTGAACGAATGCCCGTCCAGGTAGGTAACAGGTATAAAGCCAGCAGGCGACGGCAGATGTAAGCATTTGGCAGGGTGGTGCGCGGCAAAAGTCCAACGGGAACGATAGACGTATAGAACAGCACAAGCAGCACCCATGGGGTCAAGCTTATTCTGAAGAAACAACAAATTGACTTTGGGCACAGGAGGAAGTTCCTTAAATCTAGGGTTACAGGCACTGGGGGGGGAAAAGGTACTCAGACTCAGCTGCGATGCAGTCCGTGCGCTGCCCCTAGGGGGAGCACGTGTGCACACGGGATGCCAGGGAGCGGGGGAAAGCAGCGATGGTGAGGTTTCAGGGGGGAAGGGAGCCCGGGACGGGCCCTTTTGGGATCCGGGGGACCCCAGGATGTCCGCACAGCGGCCCGGACAAGGGAGCCCGGGGGCAGCTGTCGTCCGTAGCAGGGGCCCGGAGTGAACCGTGACAACGCCTCACAAAAACTTTAATAAAAAGTGATGAAAGCATGCACCCCATAATGATAATAATACAAATTTCAACTCACCCCGCAAAAAACAAGCCCATAATGCGCTCCGCATACTGAAAAATAAAAAAGTTATGGCTGTCAGAATAGACAACTTTTAAAAAACCTTTTTAAAGACATTTTTCTATTTGGTAAAAAAACATAAAAAAAACTATCTAAAATTTTAACTGCAATTTACAACCCATAGTAAAGTTATCCAGTCTTTTACACTGCTGGCGAACGCTGAAAATTGAAGCCGAAAAAAAAAAATGGCGGAACTGCTTTTTTTTTCCCCAACCCTTTTTTTGGGCCCCAAAGCTAAAAAAAACAATGGAACACCGTGCGCCCAAAAGGGATAAAAAAACCCCAGTGAATCCATGAGGGGGTTGAAACCAAAATGGGGTAACTTCTGGAAGGTTTAACCTTTCAGATACTTTGGGGGGGATTGCAATGCGACATACACCCCCCCCAAAAATTTTTTCCAAAAACCAAATAAGCCCCTCCCTTTTTGCCCTGTCATGCACCAAACCAGTTTTTTCCCCCATTAGGGGATTGCCAAACTTGGATTTTCCCCCCTATATAGGTATTGCCAAAATTAACAAAAAAACAAAATGCAGGGTCTTTTTTAGGATTCTTTGTAAAAATGAAACATTTTAACTAAAATTGAGTTTTGAAAAAAAAATACTTCTTTTTTCCACAGCCAAACGCAAAAAAAATGTTGTGAAACACCTGTGGGATCAATATCCCCCGCACCTAATTTTTCCTTAGGGGGTATGGTTTTTCCAAAGGGGGAAAATTTTAAAAGGTGTTTATTAATTTTTACCCCCTTAGGGTGCGCAAACGAAATGGCGCCTAAATAAGTTGTTTTAAAAAATGAGACCCCGAGTCCAGTAGGTCTCCTCCTACCTGAGGCTTTGTTCAGAAAAATTTTGCACGGGGCCCACATATAATTTTCTCTGAAAAATCAAATTTGGGGGAAATCAATTTTAAATTGCTTTTCCCCGGGTGCATTACCGTTTTTTTTGTGAATAATGGATGAAAATGAATTTGAAAAAAAAAAAAGAGACATTTTGAAATTTTCCCTCCACTTTCTTTAATTCCGTGAAACACCAAAAGGGTTGAAAATTTTCCTAAATGCTTTTTTTGAATACTTTGGGGGTGTAGTTTTTTAGATGAAGCCTTTATCGGGGTATCTAACATACAGGCCAATAAAAGTAGGGCAACCCTAAAAAAAAAAGTTTATTGTAAATTTTTTGAAAATGGAAAATTACTAATACATTTCTAGACCCCCAATTAAGATGGCGAATTTTTTAACGAAGTGGAAAAAACATTTAGAGTTTCAGGAAAACCCTTTGATTCTGAATGAAGTTGAAGTTTGGGGTATTCGGGAACGAAATGTTTTTTTTAATTTAAAAAATGGGGTGCGAGCACATGGCTTACATGGGCAAAAAGTCTGGGGGGGGAAAAAGGGGGCAGCCTAATTCATGTCGAGAAAAGAAGCCAAAACAGAGACCGGCGGGGTTCTGTGGGTCACCGCACTAATAAATCCCCGGGCGCGACGCGGCAGCTCACACCGCTCCACTTTCGTGTAGGGGAAACTGTGCTGCTGTGATGTCTCGCACTAAAAATCACTTTTTTACAGCGATTTTTTTTAGGGTTCACAGCTTGTCCCCAGAGACTGCTTCTTACGTTCTAATTCTGATTTTTTGGGGGGATTGGAACTGAAGTCCATGTGGTCCAATTTTAGCTGCAAAACCCTTTTAATGCTATTGCTAGTTCTTGAGCACTTGAAAATCCAAGGGGATCTAACCCTTTTCTGTTTTTCATTAAAAAAACCCGGTTTTTTTTAAACAAATACCCCTTATTTTTGGTTGTTTATTTCTTTTGCACAATTTAATCCCCGGGGTTAATTAACCGTTTTCTGCTGTTTTTTGGTCACAAAAGAACTGTGTTTTTAAACGCCAAAGAAAAATTTTGCCTGTGCATAACCCATTCCAAAGGTTAATTACGATTTTTTCTTTTTTGTTTTCCCGTAAAAACACACCGTTTTAAAACCTAAAAAAGTGGTAATTGTGGCAGCACAAAATTTTTGCGCAATTTACCCCAAAGGGGTTAAACTAAGTTTTTTTCTGCAGTTGTTTTCAGTAAAAAAAGTTTTTTACCCCCGCCAAAGAAAAATTTTGGCTGTAGTAAAATTTCATACCCGAAGGTTAACGATTTTTTCGTTTTTTTTTCCCTAAAAATACACCCCCTTTTTTAACATGCAAAAAAGCTGGTAATTGTTGGAGCACTTTTTCTTTTGCGCAATTTACACCCAAAGGGTTTACTAAGTATTTTTCGCTTTTGTATTCAGTAAAAGAAACGTTCTTTTTCACCCCAAAGAAAAAAGGGGGCTGTAGCAAAATTCTTTTCCAAAGGGTTAATTAGAGTTTTTCTGTTTTTGTTTCCGTAAAATCCCCCCGGTTTTAAAATGCTGCAAAGCGGTAATTTTTTTCAGAAAATTTTCTTTGCGCAATTTACATCCAAAGGTTAACAAAGAATTTTCTGCAGTTTTATTCAGTAAAAGAAACGTTTTTTTTTTCACCTCCAAAAAGCAATTTTGCTGTGTTTAATAATCCGAAGGAAATTTAAACCTGTTTGTGCTTTTATTTTCTTTTTAAAACAAGTTTTTTTAAACGACTTTCGAAAAATTTTTTCCGCCCATTTGTGGAGCGCAAATTATATCCAAAGGGGTTCCCCCAACTTGTTAGGGGTTCATATACAGATACTTCATCAACAAGCCTGTACATTTTAAAAAAAAGTATGTCAGCGAGAGGTGGCAGGTCCCACTGCGAGTTGCGTACAAACATTTCCGGGAGCAGGAAAGGCCCCCAGCATAGCAAGGGCGTCGCAGCAGGGGTATCGATAGGCCAGAACGCCGGTGTCATCTAGCCCCCGTGTGTTGTTCAGAAACCCCAAAACGGTTCTGATTGGTTAATAGGTATCCACTTCTCCCAGATGACATCTGACAACCCCAGCCAAGAGTCGGGGGGAAAACGTCAGACACAACCCTTATTTGGCATGGCCCGGAGGGGGTCAGGGGGCCTCACCTGTCCCAACCTGCCTTGTCCCTCCCGGTTCCCTCAGCCCAAGATCTACTTTGGGGTTTGGGTTCAGGCCATATACAGCGGGTGAATATTTTTGAGAGTGCAGAGAGCTACTTGGCAGCGAAGAAATGGGGCAATTCCCCTGCTTTTTGCAGTAGGCGGCAAAGTATAGTTTGGGGAGAGGGGCATGGGAGGTCATGTTGTGGGGGGGTCGGCCTCGCTACCAAAACGCGATGAGGACAGCAGTGACGATGAAACCAAATCGATGATGATGTAGCCGACCCACGGGGAGCCGGGTGAAGCAAGGGCTTCTCTCGTCGGGAAAAGGGGTCAGTTGTGCATCGGGGCACGCACACCCCACAAGGGGGATTGGGGGGGCCGGATCACGGGGGAGCACAGTGTGAGGTCAGGAGCAAAACAGCCAGGGGGATAGAAAACCCGTTTGCGGGTCCAAAAAAGTAGGGGCACGGGGGGTCACGGGGAAGCGGCGGCAGTAGTCACTCATGCGGAGCGTTGGCAGAAAATCAGTACTCACGGTGGCGTTTCTTTGCTAAGACACCGGAGGACGAATATGGGTATATGTAAATCTGGGGGCAAAAGTAAAGCGTGGCCAGGGAGCAAAAGTTGGCACCACGGCCCTGCGTAAACACAGCAGCATCACCACCTGGCCTGGGAGAAACGTGTCTAAATTTTGGGGGGGTCCATCCTGCGCCCCGCCGCAGCAGGCCACCCAGTGGCACGCATCCATTGAAAGCCAGTCAAGCTCCCCCACCTCTGCAGAAGAGAGTTTTTTCTTTGCCACATTCCCGGTCCAGACGCCCTGCCCTCGTACTCTTTGCGCAGCATCGTTCAACGAGGCGATTCAAAGAGAAACATATGCTCCAAACCATCCTAAGGTGCAGAACTGACCGTGCTCCTGTCCAATTTGTTGGTACTGCAGTCCCTCCCTTTCCAAAAAGGGGGACTCTGCACCGTTCAAGGGAAATAATGGCTTGTGCCCCAGCCGAGATGGGGAGTTCCAAGGTAATTCTTTTTTCCAAAAGGGAGTAATAGACTTACAAATAGTTTAAAAAGAAGGGGGGCCGTCCTTGACAACGGGTTTTTTCCAAGGTGCACGGCAGCGCACGTTGGAGCGAATACAGTCAGGGCCATACATATTCTTTACGGGGCCCACTGGGGGAATGTGCTTCCTGCCCAGGCACACCAACAACTTGGAAGGAACCCCCCTTTTCCTCCACGTTGTCAACGCTGCTCCCGCCCAAAGTCCCCTCCTCCTCCTCCACCACCCCATCAACTCAGCCCCCCAAAAGTATTCTCCATCAACCCCAAAGTTGGCACAGCGGGTCCGCAGTTCTACACCTGGCTTGCCTCGGGGAACTAAGTCACACAGGAGGGAACTGCTCCCCCTCATGCAGCAAGAAATGATTGTGGCTTTTTCCCCTCCACTGAAATGGAACCATGGGGGGAACATGGTGTCCGTGCGCCCGAGGGGGGTTTGGGCAATGCGCCCCGCATTGCGACGTGTTCAATCTGGTTGTGAAAAGGCCCGAATCTTCCACCCCATCTTCAGAAATTTGAAAATGGCCAGGAACCTGCATGCACTTCATCCATTCCTACAAAGCCAGGGAACCCCCCCCCTCCCGGTTTTCACGGCAAAGGCCTTCCCAAAACACCTGAATGCGATGTTTCCACCTGTTGGGAAATTTCCCGCCTGCACATGTTGGAAAAACCCGTATGAAAGAGAAAGGCTTAACAATTTTTTGATGATCCGGCAGACAGGGGTACTCCCCTTTTGGGAACTTTGATGTCAGCCATGGCAACTCATGCGTGACACCTGCCCTTGCTGAGGGGCCTTCGAGGGGGGGATTCATTTGTCAGCGCCGGGCTAGGGGGAAAAAGATTCCACTGCTTCATGTCCTAAAAAAGTGAAAAAAACTTCTGGGTAGGGGACTGGAGATGTGGGACTAATACGCGGCCACATGGGGATGAACTGAAGGGGGAAGGGCATTGGAGCAGAAGCATTGCTGGTGAAATGATGGATTTCTAACCCCGGGGGACAAGAGAGGAGGAGCGGGGGCAGCTGGAGGGGGTAGAGAATGAGGGAAAACGAGGAGATGACCTGCAAGCACTGTGGCAGTTACAGTGGAATGGAGGGAGGAGTCCCCGAAGTCACTTTTGCAGATGGCCCCGCATGTGTTTGCCTGGCTATGACAGCCGAATGTCAGCATCCCGCAGAGGGGATGACTTCTGGCCCCCACCCATTGGACCCTCGTACGGGCCAAAAGGGGGCCTTTTTCCCCCCTGCTGAAGGGAAGAAAACCAAATACTAAGGGAAAACCTCCGTGGCAGTTGTCCGCTGCTATTTGCGGCATCGCCCTCCTCTGACAGGGCTGACCGGGGGGTTCCCCATGCTCAGTACTACTGCCCGGCTGCTGGGGGGAACTGGGGGGGGAGGAGCAGTACCCGCTCCATCCCGCGCACCTAAGTCTGGAGGCCACCCATGGCCTTCCTTCACCCCCCTAGTGCGGAGGGGATCGCCAGCCACAGCAGGACCTGGGCAGTCCCTAAAAGCAGGGGGTGGTCTTCTTAGCAGCACTTGCACCCCCCAAATTGAAAAATTTCACCAAGGGAAAACCCCCTTTTCCCCCGGGAAATGTGGATGATTGCCTTTGTCAAGGAATCAAGCGTGGGTCGGCCAGGATTTCCACACACCCCAAGCCTTTGACGTCAAATTTCATCACCATGATGCCTCCCAAAACTTTTTAGAAAATACTGGATTCAAATACCCGCCCACCAATATTCTGATGCCGCCACCCGCCTGATCCACACATCGTGACAGTTTCTCCATCTGTCTACCACCTCTTTACCAGGGACTGGTATTTCCACCCAAAAACCACACCTGTAATTGTGCTACTCTTAAAACCTATCTCGTTGCGGGGCCGTGACCCCCACAGTGTCATTGTGCCATTTCTGACCTCATGCGCTGTGCTGTTTTTGCAGCTGCGGTCACCTCCACACCCCCCGTCATTGTGCCCTCTCGACCCATGCTGCTGCTGCCGTCACCCCCAATCTCTGTCTTTTTGCCACTCTGTGGCCCATTCTGTTTTTTTCCCCTCCCAGGGGTGTCATGGCCACTGTCTGACCCCAGTGCTGCTGTGGCTGCTGCCTGACCTACAAACCTGTATTGTGCCCTGTCTACCTCGCTGCGCTGTTGCTCCTGCCGTGACCTTCCCCCCTGTCATTTTGCCACTCTGTGGCCTACTCCTTTTTTGCCACCCCCAGAATGTCATTGTGCCACTTCTGACCTCATGCTGCTGCCGTGACTACACACTGTGTCATTGTGCCACTCTTCTGCCTATCCTGTTTTGCCACCTCCAAAAATGTCATTGTGCCCACTGTCTGACTCTTGCTGCTGCGTGGCGCTGCCGTACCACACACTGTTTCATTGTGCCACTTGTGGCCTACTCCTGTTTTTGCCACCTCCAGAATTCATTATCCACTCTCTGACCTCATGCCTGCTGTGCTCCCTGCCGTGAGCTTCACAGTGTTTCTTTGTGCCACTCTGTGGCCTAGTCCTGTTTTTGCCACCTCCAGAATGTCATTGTGCCACTGTCTGACTTCATGCTGCTGCTGTGGCTGCTGCCGTGACCAACACACTGTTTCTTTGTGCCACTCTGTGGCCAACTCCTGTTTTTGGCCACCTCCAGAATGTCATTGTGCCACTCTCTGCCCTCATGCTGTTGCTCGCCTCACCTCCATCTCTGTCATTATGCCACTCTTTGGCCTACTCCTGTTTTTTCCACCTCCAGAATGTCATTGTCCCACTGTCTGCCCTAAAGCTGCTGCTGTTGCTCCTGCCATGACCTCCACACTCTGTCATTGTGCCACTCTGTGGCCTAGTCCTGTTTTTGCCACCTCCAGAATGTCATTGTGCCACTGTCTGACATGCTGCTGCTGTGGCTGCTGCCATGACCTACACACTGTATCATTCTGCCACTCTGTGGCCTACTTCTGTTTTTGCCACCTCCAGAATGTCATTGTCCCACTCTCTGATCTCATTCTGCTGTGGCTGCTGCCGTCACCTCCACACTCTGTAGCCTATGATGTTGCCCCCTGAGCTCTCACTTGTTTTTTCCAGCTGTCGCTGCCATGACTTTATCAGGCTTCATTCCCGCTTCAGTTTTTTGGTCAGTGAAGCGATTCTAAGAGCGGCGGCAGTCATATGCGTGTCATACTAAAACACAACATTGTAGGAAGACCATACCAAGCTCCCTCTGCATATTTAAGCATGGCACAATGTTCTACAGCACGCTCAGGCTCTGTGCAGCCTGTAGATAGCTGTTTTTTTAACGTGATTCGCCCCGAAGAAATTTCGGCCCAAAAAATTTTTTTTTCGGAAATCGGCGAAGGGCGAACAAATTTTTTAGAAATTCCCCCTCTCTAAACCCC
>JAODAL010087169.1:0-10017 GCA_025379985.1 Phyllomedusa bahiana | reverse complement strand
AAAAAGAGGGCAAAATTCAGAAAGAAGATTATGTGGCAATACTGAAGCAACATCTCAAGACATCAGCCAGGAAGTTAAAGTTTGGGTGGAAATGGGTCTTCCAAATAGACAATAACCCGAAACATACTGCCAAACTGGTTACAAAGTGGCTTAAGGATAACCAAGTCAATGTTTTAGAGTGGCAACCACAAAGCCCTGACCTCAATCCTATTGAAAATGTATGGGCAAAGCTAAAAAGGCAGGTGCGAGCAAGGCGACCTACAAACGTGGCTCAGTTACACCAGTTCTGTCAGGAGGAATGGGCCAAAATTCCTACCAACTATTGTGAGAAACTTGTGAAAGAATATCCAAAACATTCAACGCAAGTCATATAGTTTAAGGGCAATGCTACCAAATAATAATGATATAAATGTAAACTTTTGACTTTGCAGAAAGTATTAAAAATTTCTTTATTAATTCTTTTCTTTCTCTCATTATTCTGGCATTTGGCAAATATAAATAATTTTGGTAATCCTAATTGACCTAAACTGAGTAAGATTTATTCTGATTTCATGTCAGATAATGAGAAAAACATGCATACATGTCTTTTTATACAGTGTATTTAAACTTCTGGTTTTAACTGTATGTATTTACATGCACGTGAGTTAAGCTGAATTTTCTAGAGGGAAGGCTATCACACGAACCTTCACTGAGTGAGAAAAAAATCTATCTACAGCTGTAATTAAGCTTCATTTGTGTAAAACTGAAAAAAACTTTAAAAAAGATGCTGTTAAACATTTGTCCCAAGAGAACAATTTAAAAAAGTTTTGGAGCTGTAGCTACTAGTTGTACTACCATCCACCCACAATAGCAGTCCACATCTAACATATGGTTAGAGAATCTTCGTCATCTTCTGCTTTCCAAATAAAATAAATATAAAAAGACAAGTAATTTTCGCACCTAATTTGCGTGTAGACCTGATAATTAAGTGTTGTTGGTTGCATCACCAGAACACATTTGTGAGATCCTTGCTTTACTTTCTCTGCATATTTAGTGACTGGAGCCTTTCTTGAAAATAGTAAAACTGACTTTTATATTTATCTCAGCAAATGTAATAATATTACCTCTATCAGATGTGAATGTTGTATCTTTTAGACATATAATGAATACTTAACACTTTAGAATTTCACATTGTACTATTATTCTGAATAGCTGAAAAAGTAAATTACATAACCACTGACATAAGTTATTTTAGAGGCAAGCAAAAGTAAAAATACCTACCAAGATGTATATTTACAATGAAGATATATCTGTTTACTTAAAAGGTTTGTTTTTTTATTCCAATATCTGATAATATATAATCTGTCATTTACAATCATTTAAAAATATTTGAATTCAGAAATGAATATGAGGAATTCTGAAGGTCTATAGACAGGAATTATAACTCAATGACTGTGTAATTATTTTTTATCTACGTAACTATCTACATAGATAGAGGTCACTTTTCAGTAATTTTTTCTCATTATTATCGCAGCCAGGATTAGAATGATAGGTAACACCTACATATAAATAACACAGGATCCCATCATTCATAGTCGGTGATGGCCACAGCTCATTTCCTTCCACTTCCTGTACAATGACCTCTATCATAATGCATGCATAGAACACTGTCCCATAGAAGTCAATGAGTCAGTTACTATTCACTAGTTTCTACGGTCTATCTGGCTGTTGTAAACCATATGTCTGAGCAGCGGAGGCAAAAAGCTTGCCCCCATAATTATGTACAGAAGATAGAATAAAAGCCTATAGTCAGAAAAAAAACAGGTAAAAGAATTGAAAATGTATCAGTATCTGGGTTAGAGCCCATGAAAGGTGGCAGAATGACTTTACTGGCTACTGGCAGTTACAGACTGGGGTTAGGTGACTATAAGTTTATTGTGGGCAAAAATGGCACTATTACTGGGGGGTGCACAAAAATGAGGGTGCAGTGGGCAAATAGTTAGGTTTTACTATGTAGGTGGCATTAAAGAGGGCATTATTACTGAGAGGGGCAACAAGCAGATACTATCAGGCCAGGAATATACCTTTCTGGGTTAGCTTTTATTTATTAATATATTTTTATTTGGGGGGGGGTGTCGGTGGGGCAGAGAAGGAAATACTATATTAGCAATTATTCTGTCATTGTCCTTTGCTATTTTTTCTTGTTTACCATGTAGTAGAATAATATGATATCTTTATTCATTGTGAGTTAGTATAGATGCATAAATACCAGATATTTATAGTTTTTTTTATATTTTAGTATTTTTGCACAAAACAACCTTTTTCTTTTCGTGTTTCCATGTTTTTAAAATCATTGTAGCTGTGGCGCTTGTTTTTATACAGTATGATTTGTAATCATTATTGGTACCATTTCAAAGTACATATAATAGAGTGAACAACTGAGTGAATAGTAGCAAATCTGTATTTATTAAAAAATAATTGCTGCACTGTTCTGTGAGATATACATATGGGTTGTTATGACTGCAGTGGTGCCAAATACATAAGATTCACCCAGAGCCGCAAGCAAAAGGGGACATGACTTTAGGAGGAGGGAGCTATAGCTTCTATATAGTCTTTTAGTTGCTGTCTGTATAGCTGCATGGACTATGTAAGGGTGGTTCTGTTGTAAGATGAAGATGTAGGTGCATGCATTGTGTTTTACTGTAAGGGGTTTTGTGCAAAGGGGGGCATGTTTTGGGGAGGGGGACCTATTGTACCTGCATAGTCCAATAGCTCCTGTCTGTATAGCTGTATATATATAAGCAAGGGTGGTTGTGCTGTAAGAGGAAGGAGCATGTGGACAGGCTTGGACTGGGCCGCCGGGGCCCGGCCGCGCATCCGCTCCCCGAGCGCCCAGAGACCGGCCCGGGAGTTGGGGACTAATCTCCCCGACTCCCGGGGCTGCGCGGTGTCAGCGGAGCGCAGCACCACTAGCGCTGCGCTCCGCTGCTCTCCCTGGCAGGCTGAAGACGCTAGGCCTTCAGCCTGCCGGGCGCCGGACCCTACTGCTGACGTAGGCAGCGCGGTGACGTCACTTCACCACGCCGCCTATGCAGGACGGCAGTAGAGGCCGGCGGGAGCTGGAGCGGGTGCGAGGTAAGTGGTTGTTTGTTTATTTTTTTAACTACCTAATGGGGCTCCTGGCTACCTAAAGGGGGGGGGCCCTGACTACCAGAGGGACCCCTGGCTACCTAAAGGGGGGGCCCTGACTACCAGAGGGGCCCCTGGCTACCTACCCGGAGGCCCATGGCTACGTTCAGGGGGGCCCCTGACTACCTAACGTGGCCCTGACTACTTTAAGGGGCCCTGACTACCTAAATGGGGGCCCTGGCTACCTTAAAGGGGGGCCTTGGCTACCTTAAAGGGGCGCCCTGGCTACCTAAAGGGGGCCCTGGCTACTTAAGAGGGCCCTGACTACCTAAAGGGGGGCCCTGACTACCAGAGGGGCCCCTGACTACCAGAGGGGCCCCTGGCTACTTAAGGGGAGCCCTGGCTACCTAAAGGGGGGCCCCAGGCAACATTAAGGGGCCCCTGGCGAACAGAGGGGCCACTGGCTACGTAAGGGGACCCTGGCTACCCTAAAGTGGCCCTGGTACCTAAAGGGGCGGCCCCATGAGCTACTTTAAGATGGGGCTCCTGACTCACCTTAAAGGGGGGCCCTGGGCACCTAAAGGGTGGTACCCTGACTAACTAAAAGAGGTGGGCCTGGGCTAAATACCCTTGATTAGGGGAACACTGGCTACCCTAAAGATTTTGGGCAACCTGACTACTTTAATGGGGGCCCTGACTACTTTAAGGGGGGCCCTGGCTACCTTAAAGGGGGGCCCTGGCTACCTAAAGGGGGGCCCCTGGCTACTTTAAGGGGGCCCTGACTACTTTAAGGGGACCCTGGCTAACTAAAGGGGGCTCTGGCTACATAAAGGGGGCCCTGGCTACATAAAGGGGGCCCTGGCTACTTAAGGGGACCCTGGCTACCTAAAGTGGGCCCGACTACTTTAATGGGGGGCCCTGGTACAAACCTTAAAGGGGGGCCCTGGCGACTTAAAGGGGGCCATGGGCTACCTTAAGTGGTGCCGCTGACTACTTAAGGGGGCCCTGGACTACCTAACGTGGGCCCTGACTACCTTAAAGGGGGGGCCCTGACTACCTTAAAGGGGGGGCCCTGACTACCTTAAAGGAGGGCCCCGGCTACCTAAAGGGGGCCCTGACAACCTACAAACTAAAGGGGGCCCTGACTTCCTGCACACTAGCTAAAGGGGGGGCTGACTTCCTGCACACTAGCTAAAGGGGGGGGGCTGACTTCCTGCACACTAGCTAAAGGATGGCCCCTAACTACCTGCCTACTACCTAAATGGAGCCCTATAACTGCCAGTTATACTACTGCAAGGGAAGCCCTAACTGCCTGTATACTACCTAAAGGGAGTCCCTAACTGCCTGTATACTCCTGCATTATCTCCAGGGGGTAAGTCCTCTACCCAACCTCCAACCCCTTAGGATAATAGGCGTCTAAGTTATGGCTTGTACCTGCTCTCCCACCCCTTGGGCAGCTTGTACAGAGGTGGGAATAGGTAAAGAAATGCTGGAAAATTGAGGATTCTAAGATATTTGTGTGTAATTTCTGCAGGGATGAGTGGTGGCCGGGACAAGTCATCATGGCGGTGTGGAACGGATGCAGAAGAAAAGGGAATAAGAACGACTCAAGAAAAGAGAACGACTCATCAGTTGACCTCTCCGGTGAGTCCCTGATTTCAGGGGTTATTTTACTTCTATACTCGATCAGTGCTGTATTCACTGTAATGTGATGTGACCTGAGCTGGTGTCTGACCTCTGTTGTCTCTATATGGCGGTGTTGTAGGTTATACCTGAGCTGGTGTCTGACTCTATGTGGTCTCATATAGTGTTGTGGACAGTGTTGTTGGTTATATTACCTGAGCTGGTGTCTGACCTCTATGTGGTCTCTATATGGTGGTGTTGTAGGTTATACCTGAGCTGGTGTCTGACCTCTATGTGGTCTCTCATATGGCGGTGTTGAGTAGTTTGATCTATGACCTGAGCTGGTGTCTGACCTCTATGTGGTCTCTTATTTGGTGTGTGTTGTAGGTTATAGCTGTAGCTGAGCTGGTGTCTGACCTCTCTGTGTGTGAAAAAACTTTGAGACTCTCGGTTCATACATTTATTTTGATCAAAAGATGTTTGATAGAGCTGCCTCGACTGTTCAACATGATCTGTAAAATCGGGCAGTCCTAATGCTATCTTTACCTCTCAACGAGCCAATCAGGCCTCTCACTAGGGTCAACCGACCTCCATTATTCAGAGGTAAAAATAAAAAACACCCAACCTGCAAGCTGCCCTTCTTATGACAGCCTGTGAGAGTGGGCGGGGACAGACACCCAAAATGGAAGCACCCCTTCCTTCCCATATAGGTTAAAATCAATGTACACCAAGTATAACGTATGTTTCTGCACACAAAAACAAGTCTTAAAAAAACGAATGCAAACCTGGGTGCCACTGGCAGGGCTGCGGCACCCATGTAATTCTACATGTACACCACACAGACCGCCACCAGTGGCACACTACTGCAAAAAAGGGCAAAACACTACGTGGAAATCCCTTTTAAAGAAGCATTATGCTATCTGTCATACATGAAAAAGCTTTGAGACTCTCGGTTTACATATTTTGTCAAAAGATGTTTAAGCTGCCCACGACTTTCAACGTGATCTCAAAATCGGGCAGTCCTATGCTATCTTTACCTCTCAATCGAGCCAATCAGGCCTCTCACTGGGTCAACCGACCTCCATTATTCAGAGAGAAAAAAATAAAAAAACACCCAACCTGCAAGCTGCCCTTCTTATATGACAGCCTGTGAGAGAGGGCGTCGGGGACAGAAACCCAAAATGGAAGCACCCCTTCCTTCACATATAGGTTAAAATCAATGTACACCAAGTATAACGTATGTTTCTGCACACAAAAACATTTCTGAAAAAACGTATGCATACCTGGGTGCCACTGCAAGGGCTGCGCACACATGTAATTATACATGTACACACCACATGACCGCCGCCAGCGGCACTCTACTGCAAAAAGGGCAATACACTACGTGGAAATCCCTAAAGAAGCATTTATGCTATCTATCATACATGAAAAAACTTGTGCAGAAACATACGTTATACTTGGTGTACATTGATTTTAACCTATATGGGAAGGAAGGGGTGCTTCCATTTTGGGTTTCTGTCCCCGCCCACTCTCACAGGCTGTCATAAGAAGGGCAGCTTGCAGGTTGGGTGTTTTTTTATTTTTTCTCTCTGAATAATGGAGGTCGTTTGACCCAGTGAGAGGCCTGATTGGCTCGATTGAGAGGTAAAGATAGCATAGGACTGCCCGATTTTGAGATCACGTTGAAAGTCGTGTGGCAGCTTAAACTTTTGATCTATGTTGGAGTCTCAATTTTCAATATCTGTTGTCTCCATTGATGCTTGGTTATTTGGCGTTGTAAGTGGCAGTACACTTGTCATGTAACCGTAGTTCAATTTTACATGTATTGACCTCTGTGTGGTCTCCATCATTGGCAGTGCATGTAGCTGGTTATATTATTAGGCGTGTTAGTTTTACGTTGGCAGTGAACACTTGTCCCCTGACGTGATAAGAGTGTGGGAGGGAACACCTGACCCTGTGATAGGAGTTACACTTTTACTTTCTTGCTGGTGTTTATTTTAGAAGGTGGCGAGGTGCGTGACCAAGGGAAACGTGGAGGGGGATATTGTATGTGGGTGGAGGGGGATATTGTATATGGGCCGGTGGGGGATATGGATGGAGCTACTTAGCCCTGTCTATGATATGCTAGACAGACAGATATGTGCGATAGATATGTGACTCTCTTGCTATTGTACTACACAATACAGTTCTGTTTTGCACACTGTCTTATGTGGTAAAATGGGCGCGTTTATGTCCGAGAGGCCGGTAATATTTTCATGTACAGTAGGGTGGGCCCCAGACCCCCCAGTCCGACACTGCATGTGGAGGCATAGGGCAACACGTAAGAATCGGGCTGTGCCAGTTATCTGGTGTCAAAAAGCTTTAGTAGACCTGTTCTATAGCTGTATGAACAGGTACACTCCAAACTTTGGCACGATAAGCTCAGGAGCAACACTTTTTTATGCGCCAAAGATTTGGGGGTGTTCTGGGGGTGTCGCACCACATTCATAGACATATTTATGATTCTTTTACACCAAACATAGGCACAGATCAGCCAGATCAGGGTAAAGGTGGTCTGCCTGAACAAGACTTATTGTATTGGCACTACAATTCCCCTGTAAGTATGAACTCCAGAAGAACAGGTTCATACATTCTTGCACATTCTACACTGCCTTAAAGCTATTTAGAACTGGCCTGTTAGCGCCAACGTTCATAAATGTCGCCCATAGTGTTTTAAGAGGGGTGGGGTTTAGGAATAGATGTAAGTTCCTGTCTTCTCTCTCTCTTCCTCTTTCTCTCACCAGAAGAACTGGAGAAAACGTAACTTTAAAGCTTGAATTTAGCTGTTACCTGTACAATAAAGTCTGTATTATTGTATCTGTTTATAATGCATCTATCTCTATATCTGGCATCACAGTTTTATTATGATGTCGATGATGTCGATTATCCTTCTAAACCCAAGGGAAGGCTTTCTAGCGGCTTCGACCACAGGGTTTTTTTTCCTCTGAGCGCTGTAGGATGACTCTTCATGAGTTCGGGAATTGCTATTTAGTCCCCTTTTTTATAGCTTTTTGTCTGGACATTTCTAGTTGTCTAAGTTACTGTATATGTCCCTAGCATTAAAGTTATTGGTCAAGAAAGAAAAAAAAAAAGAAAAAATACAAAGAAAATATATTAATAAATAAAAAATTGTCATATGTACCATGGCATATTTTATAAACTCACAGCTTTTATGCTGAGGTTCAGGAGTCAGGTGGAAATTGCAGCCCAAGTTATAGTGGATTAATTTTAACTAATATTTAAAATTATGGTGGTGAAGAGGCTGCTAGGGACAGCACAAGCTAGTGACAGACCTGCTGTTTCCAGCGCTGTGTCCCTTATTCTGTAAGATGCAGCAGTTTTAGAGCATTTACCCCTCAAATCTTATTCATGAGTATGTATTAGCCCTGCCCACCAAATGCTAGCCCCACCGTCTGACAGTAATTCACATGTTTCTACCTATTAAAAGTAAAAGGTTTATGACTTGAGGTGGGCAGGGCTAGCCTCAGGTGGGCGAGGTTTGAAAAAAACTGACTCTTTGATTGACTGTTCGAATGACTCTTCTGGCTGAAAACTGAAGATTTGAGCATTAAATACATGAAAACTATAGCATCTTACAGAATAAGGAACACAGCACTGGAAACAGCAGGTCTGACACTAGCTTGTGCTGTCCTCAGCAAGGGGGCAGAATCTATGTGACAGGTTCTCTTTAAAGGGGTTTTCTCAGTACAAAGATCATGTCTCTAATGATGGGGACAGTAAAAATAAGCACTTTTGTAACTGGTTTGCTTTACCTAAGTTAGTAGAGTAGATATGAGCTAAACCCTGTATCTATTTCTGCACCTGCTGGTCGGGACAAGCCCCCTTTTCTGTGATTGGCTGGCTGACATTTCATTCAGCCTGTTGGGACACGCCCCGAATGGGAAATGCCCCAGACACGCCCCCTACGCTGTGATTGGCTGCCTGCAAACTCTGTGTTTTTTCTCTCCTCTGAGCTATGAGAATCGAGCTGCCTGAAGTGGCTGTGTGTGTAAGAGAGAAGCTGGGACAGTCCTATGTGATGGCTCTCCAGTGATAATTCTATTTACTGAGTAACTTCACTCTCCCCTCATATATCACAGTCTTAAATCCTGTGCTCCCCTCATATAACACAGCCTTATACAGTCTGCTCTACCTCCTGCCTGATAACAGAGGGGGGACGGAGGGGTGCAGAGAGCATTTCTCACACTTGCTTCATCAGTTCAGGCTGTATGTATAACAGCAATTACACCAAGACAGAGGTACTGGTTACAAGGAGCTTGTGCAGCCTGGAGCTGAGAACTCTGCCATCGTGAAGCATGAGAACTCTGAACTAGAAGCATGAGAACTGCAGCCAGAAACATAGCTGGAAGGCTGCAAAGCTGACGTCCTCCCCTTTCCCCTGCTAACACAGAATGATGATGTCACAACTCTTCAGTGAGGGGAGACTCGCCTCCTGGGATTAGAGGAACGCCTACTGAGAGAAGAGACTCGCCCCTGGATTTGAAAAGAAAACTGGTAGATTTTGCTCTAATCTGCGAAAGCTTCAAATGATAAAACCCCTTTAATTATGCAGAAACTAGCATCCGCTCAGGACAGACATTTCTGTTATTCATCACTAGGGGGTTAATAAAGGATTTTTTTTACTGGTAAAAATTGTTTATATCATCTTTCCTGGGGTAGGGGCTTCCTTCATATTGCAAAGGTGAGGATAAGTATATAAGTATATTTTAATCTCATCATAAGTAATACTATATAAATGAAAGCTGAGCTTTGGGCAACAAAAATAGCCTTACTGCTAGACAGTTTTCATACATAAGACTCATTGTTTAATTTTTTTCTCAATCAAGGATAGCTAAATGCTAATATAAGAGCAACTACAATTTACTAAAAAAATCACTCAAAATAAAACATTAGAAAGAAATTCCATGCAATCATTTAGGTAGAAATATGTTAAAATAATGAGATAAATAAAAATCACATTGATTTTGACAATGAAGAGTCTGGTCATAACAATCATAGTATTGTAGGAGAAAGCTTATATAGTAATCTGCTAGAAAGTGGTAGCAGACTCCATTGTGCAATAAACATGTGTGTAGGTCTCTGTCACTGAATTGGTTCCAGACCAGGCTAACCAGGTCTTTCATAGGCCTATAACAGTCTCTTCCTTTCCGACACAAGGGGATGGTGGGAAGGGAGGACTGGTGAGTGCCAGAGGTTTGGGAGCAACATAGGCTGAGCAAGCACCTG
>JAODAL010087168.1:0-10017 GCA_025379985.1 Phyllomedusa bahiana | reverse complement strand
TTTCCCCCTATCTTCACTATTTTGCAGCATATTGTAGTTTCCCTCCCCCAGTCCCTAGTTTAAATATTCCTCCAACTTCCTGGCCATTTTGTCCCCCAATACAGCTGCACCCTCCCCATTTAGGTGCAGCCCATCCCTAGCATAGAGTCTGTAGCCAATACAGAAGTCAGCCCAGTTCTCCAAAAACCCAAATCCCTCTTTCCAACACCAATTTTTGAGCCACTTATTCACTTCTCTGATCTCCTGCTGCCTCTCTGGTGTGGCTCGTGGAACAGGTAATATTTCTGAAAATATTACCATGGAGGTCCTTGCCCTGAGCTTTTGGCCTAAGTCCTGAAATCGTTTTTAAGGACACTCCACCTACCTCTAACTTTGTCATTGGTGCCAATGTGGACCATGACAGCTGGATTCTCACCAGCCCCACCCAGCAATCTGTCAACCCGATCCGCGATATGTCGAACCCGGGCCCAGGTAAACAACACACTGTTCGACGATCCCGGTCTTTGTGGCAGATTGCCCTGTCTGTGCCCCTAATAATTGAGTCCCCAACTACTAGCACCTGTCTAGCCTGACCTGCACTCCTATTCCCCATCTTACTGGAGCAGACAGGGGTAGTGTCTTGCTGCAGCAATGCTATTTCTGAACCGACATCCCCCTCATCCGCCAATCTTGCAAATTTGTTGGGGTGTACCAGTTTAGGACTAGCCTCCCTGACACTCTTCCCTCTACCCTTCTTTCTTACTGTTACCCATCTAGCTGCCTTATGTTCCTGCACCTCCATGCTACCACCCTCCCCAGTATCTACACCTGCGAGTGATTGCTCAGTGGGCAGCCGGCTCGCTTCCAAGTTGGCAATGGATCTCAGTGTCGCCACTTGCTCATTTAGATCCAGGATCCGGGCTTCTAAATGTGCAGTGTGCACACATCTTGCACAGCAGTATGCCCCCTCGAACTGTTGCTCAAGGATGGCATACATTGCACAGGTTGTGCACTGGACAGCATTGTCAAACATGGAACTCATGGGGATGTTACCAAAAAGATATATGAATACAATTATAATAATAAGTAATACAATACTGTCCCCTCTAATAATAAGTAATACAATACTGTCCCCTCTAAACTCCCCAAATCTAAAGTCTCTCAATCTCAAGTCTCCACACTTAAAAGAAAAAACACACTTTAAAGAAAACACTCGCAAGACTCGTTCACTCGCTCAAAATGCTCAGCTTTAAACCTTACCCACACTGCTGTTTGGCTGTGCTGCAAACTCTCCTTCAGAAGCAAAACAAAAAGAAAAAGTCACTATGTGGTGGTGATTGAGATCATGGTGTTGTGGTATTATTCAGTCACTTTGTGGTGGTGATATGAGGTTATGGTGTTGTGGTGGTAATATTCAGTCCCTATGTGGTGGTGATTTGTGGACATGGTGTGGTGGTATTATTCAGTCACTATGTGGTGATGATGTGTGGTGATGTCTCATTGTGAAGTACTACAACTCCTGTCCTGCATTTGATGTATGTCTCTCATTGTGAAGTTCTACAACTCCTGTCTTGCATTTGATGTATGTCCCTTTGATGTGTATCTCAAGTAGCCATAATTTGTTATCATAATGCTATCTCCTATACCCTCATCCCATGCTTGGTCCATAGAGCCTGTGTAATTCACCCTGTAATCTCGTTTCCTATCCCCCCCACTCTGCTAAGTAGATAACCTGACCCCTCCCACTTCTTGTTCACATCTGATTGTTCTGATTGGGATCTAACTTAGTTTATAGTCACTCATACTTGTGGCCTTGGGTCACTGTGTCCCTGTTCAAAGTGTGGCCCAATCTAAGTGTAAATTAATACCAGAATTAAACCAGGATTGACCAAGGATTACAAGGTAAAAGCTACACTTTCTTTCCCACTAATAGCGTGCTACCCTAGCTCACACTATGCTTTTTTGTTCCCCCATCATCGCCTTCTCCACTCTCCTCACACTTATTGCCTATCCCCAAACACCCTCGCTGGGCAATGAGCTCTACATCTCTCCATGCATCCTACCCTTTCACCTGTCTGATGCCACCAACCTCTTCCCCACTGTTAATGCTCTCCGCTCCAAACAAACCTTGCCAAACTATAGTCTATCCTACTCCCACCTGCTCACCCTCTCACTGCTCCTTCTGGCTGCTGGGAACATATCCCCTAACCCTGGACCTCTTCAGCACATTCCCACCATCATCTCTGCCTCTTCTAACAGATTCACCCCTGCAAATTCCGCTAACCTCTTCAACCTGAAGCACATCCCTCTGACCCCTGCTTCCCCTATCCCTCTCCTTGGAGCTCTCTGGAATGCATGGTCTTTATGTAATAAACTCTCCTACATACACGACTTGTTCATCTCACGCAACTTACTATTCCTTGGACTTACTGAAACCTGGCTGACCCCCTCTGACACTGTCTCCCCTGCCACGCTCTCTCTTGACGGCCTCCAACTTACCCATACTCCTCGCCCTGGTAACAAGCACGGCGGAGGTGTCGGACTCCTCCTGTCTGACACCTGTTCCTTTGTCCCCGCTCCACCTCTGCCTTCTCTCACACTCTCCTCCTTCGAGGTGCACTCTGTCTGCATCTACGTCCCCTCCAACCTCCAAGTGGCTGTTGTCTACCGACCTCCAGGCCCTGCCACTGCCTTTCTTGACCACTTTGCTTCCTGGCTTGTCCATTTTCTTTCCACTGGACATTCTAAACTATTTTCATGGGAGACTTCAACATCCCATCGACACCCCCCCACTCTGCTTCCAACAAACTCTTTCACTCTGCTCCTCCTTTGCCCTCTCCAGTGGACCTCAGGAGCCACTCAAACATGGACACACACTAGACCTCATTTTCACCCGCCTCTGCCCCCTATCTGACTTCTCTAACTTCCCCCACCCCATATCTGACCACAACCTGCTTACCTTCTCCACCATCTCCACCACCTGCTCCTCCTGTCTCATATCCAGTACACCCGCGGGAACCTCAAAACCTTAACCCTCTCACTCTTCTGACTCTTTTGGGCCCCTCTTTCTACCATCTCCTCTTTTAATGACCCAGACGCAGCCACCGCTTTCTACAATCACACAATCACCACCACCCTTGACTCTGTCGCCCCCTCTCACACACAATAGAACCCGCAAAATCAACAAAACAACCTGGCACACAGACTCCACAAAAGCTGCGGCGAGATTCCAGAATTGCAGAACCCGCTGGAAAAAAAACCCGCTCCACCGCTGACTTCATCTCATACAAACAATCACTACACACATTTAAATCTGCACTCACGCTAGCCAAACAGGACTATTTCACCACTCTCATATCCTCCCTGTCTCACAACCCCAGACAACTATTCAAAACCTTCAACTCTCTCCTCCGTCCACCAGCACCTTCGCCCCCCTCTCTCCTTTCAGCAGATGACTTTGCCATTCACTTCCTTCAGAAGATCAACCACATCAGAGAAAGCTTCAGCCCGCAGTCGCAGTCCCCACACCCTCCTCTATACCTGCAAACTGCTCTTCCCCTTTAACTTGCTTCCCCACTGTCACTCATGACAACCTTTCCTCTCTATTGTCCAAATCCAACCTCACTACCTGTAATCTTGACCCACTGCCATCTTACCTCATCCCAGACCTCAGTGCTTCTATCATCCTAGCCCTCACCCATCTCTTCAACCTATCGCTAACCTTTGGCATCTTCCGTTCCTCCTTTAAACATGCTACTATCACTCCAATCCTTAAAAAAACTACCATTGACCCCTCCCGTTTTCACCTATCGCCCCATCTCACTGCTCCCTTTTACTTCCAAACTCCTCGAGCAGCACGTCTATCTTGAGCTATCCTCCCACGTCTCCTCCAAATCTCTCCTCGACCCACTACAATCTGGTTTCCGACCCCACCACTCTACCGAAAAACCCCCCTAAAACCAAGGTCCCCTAAAAGACACCCAGCAACTGCTAAAAACCTCACGCCACTACTCTGTCCTTCCCCTTCTAGACCTGTTCCTCTGCCTTTGACACTGTCGCCATACCCCCCTGCTAAAATCCTCTCCTCCCTCGGCATCAGGCTTGGGCCCTTTCCTGGATCTCCTCGTACCTCACTGATCGGACATTCAGCGTCTCTCATTCTCGCTCTACCTCCTCCCCCCGGTCTCTCTCTGTCGGGGTCCCCCAGGGGTCAGTCCTGGGTCCTTTACTCATCTCTCTTTACACTCTTGGCCTCGGACAGCTCATAGCTTCACATGGCTTTCATTACCACCTGTATGCTGACGATACCCAACTCTACATCTCAGGCCCAGATGTTACTGCTCTTCTCTCCTGGATCCCAGACCTTCTATCGTCCATATCCTCCTTTTTCTCCTCCCGTCTCCTAAAACTAAATGTGGAGAAAACTGAACTCATCATCTTTCCACCATCCCACTTCATCCCTCCACCTGATCTCTCTAGCTCAGTCAACGGCTGTATACTCTCACCTGTTCTGCAAGTCCGCGGCCTTGTGGTAATCCTGGACTCCGCTCTGTCCTTCAAACCACACATCAACCCTCACCTCTGCCTTTCCGCTTCCACCTGAAAAATATCTCTCGCATCCGTTCGTTCCTCAACTTCGACACCACAAAAATGCTGGTCCATGCCCTTGTCATCTCCCACCTAGACTACTGCAACATCTTGCTTTGTGGCCTCCCATCCAACACTCTTGCTCCCCTTCAAACCATTCTCAACTCTGCTGCCCGTTTATTTTTCACCTTTCCTCGCTACTCCTCTGCCTCTCCCCTCTGCCAATCCCTTCACTGGCTACCAATTTTCCCAGCGAATCCAGTTTTAAGTTACTGTCCATGACTACAAGGCTCTCCATAACCTCTCCCCTCCAACATCTCTTTCCTTTAAACTCCAGATATCTCCCCTCACGCAACCTCCGCTCCTCACAGACCTTCTCCTCTGCTCTCCCCTTATCAGCTCCTCACACAACCGTCTCCAAGACTTCTCCCGTGCTTCCCCCACACTCTGGAACTTACTGCCCCAACACATAAGACTCTCCTCCACCTTCACCAGCTTCAAAAACAACCTGAAACCCCATTCTTCAGGATTGCCTATAACCTACAATAACTCCGCTGCCCCTACAACCCCCACAAACATGTCTGCCCCCCACCTTCTGTCTCCTCCCTCCTCCTTATAGATTGTAAGCCCTCGCGGGTAGGGTCCTCTCCCCCTCTGTCGTGCCCCAAATTTTTCATTCATCATTTATCATTGTACTCGTTTGACATATGTTATGTATGTAACCCCCCTCGAATGCACAGCGCCCTGGAATCAATGGCGCTTTAAAATAAATGATAATAATAATAATAATGTGGCAGTATTTTGGTCTTAGTTATTGGTAATTTTAGCCTTGGGATTCTGGTTTTATTTAGCGGTGTTATCTGGTAACTGTATGACCATTATTTAGTGGTTTTATACTCAGTACTTTGTGTTATGACTTTTGATATATTTTTATTTATGTATCATTCGGGGAGGTGAACATATATCTTTTGACCTTTTATGTTTACCACCAGTGTCCTGCTGTAATTACCTGAAAGAGAATCAGAAGCCCCAGCGCTCCATCTTGATTATAGATTAGTGTGATGAGGTCATCACATCGGTCTGTATAACTTGAAGCGAGATCGGGGAGGGGCACCGTACAGGTGACGGAGTCAGCGAGGCAAAGTGGGCCCCTAAATTAAACTCCTCTGGTGGGCCCTAGATACTCAAGTCCAAAACTAACTGTTAATTAAGGGTCCTACATGCTCTGATTTTGGCTTTTTGGCATTTATATCTTGAAAGAATTTCTTTGGGTTTGTTTTGCTGTCCTTGGCCACCTGCCTTTCATTTTGTATTTTAGCTTTTATCACTTTTTTACAAATGTTATTAAGCTCTTTAGAATTTCAAAAGGCTAATGTTGAGCCCTCTGACTTATATTTTTAAATGCCCTTTTTATTATTTATTGCTCTTTTAACTGAAGGCAGAAGCCATGTTGGATTTAATTTTAATCGCCTTTGCTTGTTACCTATAGGGATACATTTTGCTATAAATTTCCCCTGCCATTTGGCTTCTACATCACTATATGATAATAGCTGCCACCAGTCTGTGTCCTGTAGTGTGGCCGTCTATAAGGGGAAATTGGCCTTTTTAAAATTAAATTTTTTACCCTCCCACTCGGTGTTTGTTTTTGAGAGTTTAGACTAAATTAATTATATTGTAGTCGTTGTTACCAAGATTTTCAGAAACAGTGACCGCTCCAACAAGTTCTGCTTTGTTAGACATTACCAGATCCAAAAGCGCATCACTTCTAGTGGGATCCTCCACAAACTGCTACATAAAATTATGCTGTAACAGGTCAATGAACTTCCTCTCCTTTGTAGTTGAAGCAGAACCGTGACCCCAGTCAATATCGAGGTAATTGAAATTGCCCATTATTACCACTCTTCCTGCCTGTGCTGCCCACACATTGTGTATGCAGCTTATTCTCTATCTTCTCAATGATGTTGGGGGGGTCTAAAGATTACGCAGATTTCTGTGTTAACCCCTCCTTGTATTCCCACCCGCAAAGGTTCCACATCTTCATTATCTTCACCCGCTATTGCCTCTTTCACACATGACTTCATATCACTCTTTACATACAGACACACTCCTCCTCCCTTTCTGTTTGCCCAGTCCTTCCTAAATAGAGTAAAACCTTGAAGGTTAAAACCCCAATCATGTGAGGAGTTCAGCCATGTTTCAGCAATGAAATCACTGACCAAAAATACAAAATATCAGGGTACCAACAAAATCACAGAGAAAATATTCCTAATAAAAATAATATTTATTGGGGATATTTTCTCTATAATATTTTTTATGTTTCAGCAACACCAACCATGTCAATCTGCTCCTCTAGAACTAACACCTCAGGCTCCTTCATTTGGCATTTGTGAATAGACATGTTAAATTCCCTTCCAGTTTTACACTTTCAGCCAACGGTAAGGGATTATATATAACATGTTCATTAGACAGCATGGGATTTTATATAACACGTTCATTAGACAGCATGGGATTTTATATAACACGTTCATTAGACAGCATGGGAACATATATTACCTGTTCAGTAGACAGCATGGGATTAAACATTACCCTTTCAGATGACGGCATGGGATTATACATTACACCTTTAGTAGACGGCATGGGATCATACATTACACCTTTAGTAGATGGCATGGGATTGTACATTACACCTTCAGTAGACGGGATGGGATTATAAATTACACATTGGATCATATATTATCTGTTCAGTAGACAGCATGGGATTAAACAATACCCTTTCAGATGACGGCATGGGATTATACATTACACCTTTAGTAGACAGCATAGGATTATACATTACACCTTTAGTAGATGGCATGGGATTATACATTACACCTTTAGTAGACGACACAAGATCACATGAGATATTGTTGGCACCTATATCTTCAATGCTGGTTTTCAACACATGGATCTCCTTATTCACTGGCCTAGTCCACCCACCACAGTCCACTTCTCCACCTACTGATATAGTCTGTCCCCTCTCTACCCATGCATTTTCTAGATTGTCTTCCCTACTCTTCCCTAGTTTAAATACCCCTAACAGAATTCTCTCCCCAAGCATGGCAGACCTCCTTCCATTCAGGTGCAATTTATTTGTAGGAAACAGATTGTACCCAAATGAAAAATAAGCCCAGTGCTCTAAGAACCCAAACCCTTTTGTCCTACACCAAAACTTCAGTCATGCATTTAACTCCCTGAACGCCCGCTGTCTTTTCTGCATAACGCATGGCACAAGCAAAATTCCAGAGAACACAACCTTGGAGGTCCTTCCCTTCAGCTTGGAGCCTAGTTCTTTAAAATTATTCTTTAGGATCCTCCACCAACCATGTATTCTGTCATTGGTTCCAACATGAACCACGAAAGCTGAGTCATCGCCAGCCCCTCCTAGTAATTTATCCATCCAGTACACCACATGCTCCGGGGAGACAGCAAACCATTTGGTTAAGGTGGTCCTGGCACCAAATTATTTTATGCATGTCCCTGCTTATAGAATTCCCTAAAACTACTGTCTTTTAATGCCTGCATTCCCATCTCTCTGACTACTAGTTGGGCTGCAAAGAAGAGCACGATCCACTAGGGCTGCCATTTCTGAGACTGATGCCCCAGTATTATCACAGAACTTGGCAATTTTGCTAGGAAGCTCAGGAGCAGAAGTGGCCTTCCTTTTTCTGGTTCCCCTAGAACTTCCTCTAATTTCATTAACCCAGCTACATGGCTCATCCTCATCCTGTGTATTTTACCCTCAACATTTTGCCCACTAACTGCCTCCTCAGTGAGAAGCAAACTCAACTCATAATTATCAATTGCCTTCAGTGTTACATTCTGCTCTTCCAGATCTACAATGCGAGCTTCTAGATTAGCAACATGCTTACATCTGTTAAAATGGTATTCACACTAGACCTCATACTCCAGTAGTGCAAACATATGGCAGACTGTGCACTGAAGAAAATTGCCAGTCATGCTATCCATTATCCTGGTACAGAAAAAACATACAAAAAATGGGACATTACTTCAACACTCCAATTCTTTGGGGCATGTTCACAGCTCAATGGTTGGACTAAACTAACCCCAGAAGCTGGCAACTCTGGCCTTTATGCTAACTGGGAAAAAATTAGCAGGTGTAGCTAATTGCTTGAGCAAAAGCTCACATACCCCCACTGCTAGGGGAACAATTAGATGAAAAACTGCACACCAGCTTGACACCTGTTCACACCAGCATGCAGAAAAGCCAAAGTATAATGCATGGGTAGATTACACAAATGCAAAAATACCAATAAAACAACCACTCACACACTCTCACTGCATGAGGGGGTTGATTGCTGGTACTACAATTGCATATAATAAAGCAATATAGAAGTGTGCCATAAGTACAGATACGTGTGGTACACCATGCTGGCTTACAACCTATTAGTGACACCCATACTATTAGATTAGGTGGGCTGCCCAGCACTTTCTAGGTGTCCAACACACATTATCCTGGTACAACAGCAATAAAGATAAAAAAAAATAATGGTTGTTGAGATTAAAATAAATAAATAAAGTTTGTTTACTTATTGTTTTTTTCACCCCTTTTTTTAACTCTGTTTTTACTCCACTCCGTTTAGCCACTCAGTTAAAGCCAGCTCAGGGAGCCAGCTCAGAAGAGACGTGCAATGGAATTTATAACACCTGACACAATTTAACCCCTCCCCCAGTGCACAGCAGGTGATTACAACAGAAGGAAGAAACGGTCTTTAAAATGTGTCAATACTTCTAACACAAGTTTCAATAGAAAAGAACCTTGCTACAATCTATATGCAGCCACTCACCCAATCCTCCAATTTTTTTACTCCGTTTAGCCACTCAGTGAAAGCCAGCTCAGGGAGCCACATTAGACTCTTCTCCATCAACTTAAACAGTCACATATATATATGTAAATAAACGCTGCTCACCATTACTTTGTGTTGTATCCTTTGCACCTGCTTCGCTGCTTAGGTGGAGTACACAGCAGTTGCTCGCACGGTTTCCTGGCTCCCAGTTCCAAGCCAAACATATGCTTCAGCGATCAAAGATAAATTTGAAACCAGCGAATCTTTTATTTAAAAAATATCACCTTTATTCCATCCGTAGACACAGGGGGTACAGGGGATCAGACCTACGCGTTTCGGGCGTTTATATTTTTGCCCTTGTTCACGGTATCTCAAACATGCTTCTGCTTCACTCTTTAAATAGGTACAGGGGCGGTACTAACACATCATGTCATTTCCCCTTCAAGCTAAAAACACTTTGTATAAAAAAAGACGAAGTTATACTATGGCTTGAAACATTGTAGCAAACATGTTGTTATATTATTATAGGTTGGAGCACATATTGGGAGAATTTAATAGATATATGCAAGATCGTTTCTGTAATTCATTCCGTTTGGGAAACGTGTTT
>JAODAL010087167.1:0-10017 GCA_025379985.1 Phyllomedusa bahiana | reverse complement strand
GAAAAGAAAGGGGGATTAAACGGCAACACATTTTGCGTGATTTGGATTTTTCCGGAAAAACATATTTTTAAAAGGATTACTCATTTAAATGGACCATTGAGGCATTTTGACCTTTGGAGTCCCCAAACCCTGGCCAGAACCCCAGAAAAACAGACCAGGGAAAAGGTGTGCCTGAGCCGACTTTGGTATTGCTCTCCCCCCTGTATTATGACCTCAGAGAACAGACCGGGGTAAAGGGGGTGCCTGAGCCAGACTTGTGGTTTGGTTCTCACTGCCCTGTAAATGTATGCCTGCAAAAACAGACCGGGGGAAAAGGGTGTGCCGAGCCGACTTGGGGTTTTGCTCACACTGCCCTGTAGGGAAAAACCCCTGCAAAAGAAAAAGCCCAGGGTAAAGGTGGCCTGACCAACTTGTGTTTTCCACACGCCTTTTATGATGACCTGCAGAAGAAACCAGACCGGGGAAAAGGGTGGTCCCGAGCCAGATTTTGTGGTAGGGTTCTACACGCCCTGTATGTAAGACCTGCAGGAGAAAAAGACCAGGGAAAAGGTGGCCGAGAACTTGTGGTATTGGTTCTAACCCCCTGTATGTATGACCTGCGAAAAACAGACCAGGGAAAATGGGCCTGACCGCTTGTGGTTTTGGGCTCTACACGGCCCTGTATGAAAAGACCCAGAAGAAAGAACCAGGGAAAAGGTGGTGCCGAGCCAACTTGGGGGATTGGTCTAACATGCCCTGTATGTTTTACCTGCAGAAGAAAAACCCGGGGAAAAGGTGGTGCCTAGCCAGACTTGGGTATTGGCCTACACTGCCTGTATTTTGACCTGAGAAAACACCCAGACCAGGGTAAAGGGTGGGGCCTGACCAGTTGGGTATTGGCCTAAACTGCCCGTAGGGTAGCCCTGCAAAAAACAGCCCGGGTAAAGGTGGTGCCTGACCAGACTTGTGGTAATTGGCTCTACACTCCCCTTGTATTAACCTGCGAAAAACAGCCCCCAGGTAAAGGTGGTCCCTACCAGTTGTGGATTGGCCAACACTGCCCTGTTGAAAGCCCTGCAAAAACAGACCGGGGTAAAGGTGGTGCCTGACCCAGACTTGTGGTATTGGCTCACACTCCCCTTTTTAAATGACCTGCAGAAAAAACAACCCCAGGGTGGTGGTGCCTGAGCCAACTTGGGGTTTTGGGCCTCACACTTCCTGTATGTATGCCCTGGAGAAAACAGACCGGGGAAAGGTGGGCCTGAGCCGTTTTTTGGGGGTTTTGGGCTCTACACTGCCCTGTATTTATACCTGCAAAAACGCAGGGTAAATGGGTGCCTGAGCCAACTTGGGGTATTGGCTCACCTCCCTTTTATGTATACTTCGAAGAACAACCAGGTAAAGGGGGTGCCTGAGCCAGACTTTGTTATTGGCTTTACCGCCCTAATGTTGACCTGCAGAAGAACACCAGACGGGGTAAAGGTGGTGCCTGACCCGACTGTGTTATTGCTCACACCCCCTGTAGTATACCTGCAAAAGAACAGCCAGGAAAAGGTGGTGCCTGGCCGATTGGGGTTTGTTTACACTGCCCTGTATGTAGCCTGCAAAAACAGACCAGGGTAAAGGTGGTGCCTGACCAGACTTGTGGTATGGCTCTACCCTCCCCTGAGTATGACTGCAAAGAACAACAGGGTAAAGGGTGGGCCAGCCAGTTTTGTGGTATTGGCTCTCACTGCCCTGTATGTAGACCTGCAAAGAACCCAACCGGGTAAAGGGTGGTGCCTGAGCCGATTGGGGTATTGTCTCTACACTCCCCTGTATGATACCTGCAAAGAACAGCCAGGACCAGGTTAAAGGGGGGGTGCCTGACCCAACTTGGGGTATTGGCTTAACTGCCCTGTATGAAAACCTGCAAAAGAACACCAGAAAGGGTTTTTGCCTAGCCGACTTGTGTATTGCTCTCACTCCCCCTGTTTTAGCCCTGCAGAAGAACCGAACCAGGGTAAAGGGGGTGCCTGACCAACTTGGGGTATTGGCCTACACCCCCTGTATGTAACCTGCAGAAAACGACCGGGTAAAGGGTGGGCCTGACCAGACTTGTGGTATTGGCTCTACACTGCCTGTATGAAAAAATGCCCTGCAAGAACACCCAGACAGAAAAGGGTGGTGCCGACCAATTGTGGTATTATTTCATGCCCTTTTTATGCCGCAGAAAAAGGGCCCAGGTAAAGGGGTGCCTGAGCCGATTTGTGTATTGGTCTACACTGCCCTGTATGTATGACCGCAAAGAACAGCCAAAGGGTAAAGGTGTCCCTGACCAACTTGTGGTTTTGGCTCTACACTGCCTGTATGTATGACCGGGAAAAACAGCCAGACCAGGGAAAAGGGGGTCCCTGACCAGACTTGTGGTTTTGGCTCAACTGCCCTGTATTAGACCTGAAAAGAAAAAGGACCAGGGTAAAGGTGGGCCAAACCCAACTTTTGTGGATTGGGCTCTACCTCCCCTGTATGTATGCCCTGCAGAAGAAAAAACCGGTAAATTGGTGCCTGGCCAGACTTGTGGTAGGGCTTACACCCTTTTTTTTGACCCAGAAGAAAAAAACCCAAGCAGGGTAAAGGTGGTCCTGAGCAGACTTGGTTATTGGCTCAAAACACTGCCCTGTATGTTGCCCTGCAGAAGAACAAACCAGGGTAAAGGTGGTGCCTGACCCCAGACTTGTGGTATTGTTACACGGGCCCTTTTGTATGACCGCAAAAGAAAAGCCAAAAGGAAAAGGGTGGGCCTACCATTTTTTGGGTATTGGCTCTACACTGCCCATTTATGACCTGCAGAAGAACAGCCAGGTAAAGGGTGGTGGCCTGAGCCAACTTGTTTTTGGCTCTACCTGCCTTATGTATGACTTCGAAGAACGGGCCCGGGGAAAAGTGGTGCCTAAACCAAATTGTTATTGGCTCTACACGCCCTGTATGTTGACCCAGAAGAACAGAACCGGGGTTTAAAGGGGGTGCCTGACAATTTGTGGTTTTGGCTCTACACGCCCTGTATGTATGCCCGAAGAGGAAAAACCAGGGAAAAAGGTGGTCCCTGACCAGATTTTGTGGTTTTGGTCTACACCCCCCTTATGTATGACCTGCAAAAGAAAAAGACCGGTAAAGGGTGGTCCCCTGACCGACTTGTGGTATTGGCCTCCACTCCCCGTATGTATGCCTTGCAAAGAACAGCCCGGGTTTTAATGGGCCTGGCAGACTGTGGTTTTGGCCCCTAACTGCCCTGTATGTATGACCTGCAGAAAAACCAGACCGGGTAAGGTGGTGCCGAGCCAGAACTTGTGTTTGGTTTACACGCTTTGTATCCCACGGGAGGCCCACACAACTGGTGTTTTTGTATCTTTTCTTCTGTCCCTCTCTGTTTCCGCGGATGGGGGAAAGGATTATGTGAAGTGATAGTGGGTCCACAGAACCAAGGCCCCAGCAGACAGAGCCGGATTATGGGTGGCTTTATCGCACTCTTCGCAGAGTGGCCGTGGATGGTGAGCATACAGAGGAAGAAGCAGCACCTCTGTGGTGGCTCCATCATCAGTCACCGGTGGATAGTGACTGCTGCGCATTTTTTTTAAATGAGGGGTGAGCGGGCTCATGAGGGTCAATAAGAGGTCTGAGTCCCCCCCCTCCCCCCCCGGGGGTGGTGCAGGGAGACTCGGTGGCTCAGCCTTTAGGATTGTCCATCTTTCCTTTGCAGAAAGAAGAAATTGTGGGTTCTGAGTGGACACAATGTGCTGAAATATCACAGCAACGTTACAAAGGTCAAGGCGGTCGTTGTGCATCCTCAGTTCAAGGGAAGAAGTTTTGATAATGACATCGCTTTGCTGCTCCTGAAATATCCTTTGCATTTCAGCAACAGAATTTCCCCCATCTGCCTCCCCGTCACCCCCTACAAAAACCGAGGACTGGGAGACATGCTATGTCACAGGTTGGGGGATCCCCGCTCTGGTAAGCCAAAAGCTCAAAAGCATCATTGGAGGATTAGTGGGGAGGACTACTTAAATATTGTAAAGATTTTGTATAACATAAACCAAGAAGTTCCCAAAAGGGTTTTGTCCACTACGGGGATCGCTGTTTTTATGTTAAGGATTTTGAAAAAAAAAAATGAAATATGTGTCCATTACAGTGTCCAAACCTTTTCCCCTAGATATCCCCTCTTGTATGGGCTGCATCAGTCCTCAGGTCACTATAGTACAGACCGATGATCCCCTCCTATGGGCTGCCTCACTGTCGTTTAAAAAGCTACGACCCTGTTCCAAACTCCCTGATGGCTGCCCGCCTGGGCATAGCTACAGACCTGGTTTTCTGCACCCAGTGGAAACCGTAAACACACCCCTGATTCAAATAAAAAAGGACGAATCATGAGTGAACAACCATTTAAGGACAAAAAGCGTAGTGGGTTTTGTTTGAATAAAATATTTCATAAAAAAAAATCCTACACCTGGTTCCATTTGATAGTCGCAACCAAGCTGTTTTAACAGAAATTTTGGGCCCCCGGGCTTAAAAAGAATAGGGCCCCGCCCAAATACATGCCATCACACAGCCATGCCTTGAGCCCTCCCAAGACCCCATATTATCACCTTTCCATGTCTGGACACCCCACCTGAGCCTATAACACTAATTTGGGAGAGCAGGAGCCTTGGCCCCCTTCCCCCCCCATTGTTTTTTTTTCTTTACCCACTCCAAAACACACGTTAAAGGGGTTGCTTATCTCAAAGCTTCATAGGATGCAAGAATGAAATTAATGCTGCTTGTGCTCTGTAACTTCCTGGTCAAGCCTCTGTAAATTAAGCATAATGATCTCCCGTTTATTCAGACTTCTCTGTTTATCAGTCTATGATTAAATACATGACCTTCTCTGCGGGTCTGGAGAAGCTTCCGAGCTAATGTTATCAGTAGAGTATTTAGTCTTTTGTCTGAAAGATCAGACAAAAACAAGCTTTCACTGTCCAGAGTTCTGTGCTGCCATGGACCTGTGTGATAACATCACTCCCTGCTATCAGTTAGAACACATAGCAGTGGAGAAGTGAGTACACAGGTCGGTCACATGGGGAACCATAGAGAGCACAAAGGTGTGATAAAATCATGTGTAGCTCCTTAACAAAAAAAGATGAACGAACGCAATTACAATTTGGAAAATGTGTTCAGTTTATTGTTTTCCCTACATTTTGTAAAGCTATTCTTTGTATCGTAGACAACCCCTTTAATAAGCAAAGCCAACCAAGGGAATCCAGGGTATGTTTTTGTATCCTGGGACAAACATACACCTTGGCCCGTCCCAAATACTTACAGGGCCCCCGGGCAACCTGGCCTAGTGTGCCCAATGGAAAAGATAGCCCTGGTCACAACCGGAGATCTGTGTTGTGGTTTGCGTCATTGATTTATCTCTTCGTACATTTTACCGACCCACTGTCGGTGTGGGCCTGGGTTTGGGGACCAACTGCGGCTTGCTGATTAGTATTGATGGATTGTGGACACTTACGAATGGAGAGTTGTGCCCACAATGGAATAACGTGAGCTTTATTCACTTTCCTGTGAAATATTGGAAATAGGAAGCACCTTTTTCTCTTATTGGGGGATCAGTGTCAGGGTCATCTCTGGAAGCTTATGGCTGGTGTTGAGCGATTACGTTGGCCATCGACATCGTCCGAATGTCGATAGTCCCGACCATCATCGGACAATAAAATTCGATGGTCGATTGTGTAATTATGAGGCGATGACCATTAAAGTCTATGGGAGAGCAACAACACTGTCATTCTTACACCCAATCAGGGCTGGAGAGCGAAAATTTAACATCCACAACAGTCAAATGGATACTTTCACTCTTAAGGCAACATCGACTTAGGTTATAAAATCCACAGAAAAAAAGTCACAGACCATTTACTATCCTGTCCTTTGTACCACAGCATGGACCCTTAAACCTCATCACCCCACAAATTAAAAAAGTGCCAGAAGGCATAATGATTTGAACCATCATTTTACTTGAACTGACATTTGAATATCCCTCGTCCTGGAACGCACATGACCCCCCATGATGTTAAAAAAAGTGCCGGAAATAGGAGTCTTTCACCAACCATATAGTTTTCACTGGACAAATACTGTCCCTTCCTGGTAGCGCTATGCCTCCTCCGTATGAGTGCGTGACCAATTAGAGCTTCACGTTGGAATTACTGGTGGATAAACGCTCCTGTACACCCAGGAGGCCCTTTTTCTTGCATTCTTTTTCTCATTACTCAACGTGCTGGAGGAAAATTGTCCCTCTGTACTTTGTTCCTGTCCCGTTCTCCAACTCCCATGTCCTCTGAATAACCTACATCTGTCAAGTGTTTCCTGTACCCTTCCCTTGTAACAATTCATATGAATTTTTTTTACCAGCTATTTTTGTACATGCCAAGTTTTTAGTAGTTTTAATTCTAGAAAACACATTTTTAAAATAGGATGGAATCCCACCATGTCCTTTTGTTTTTCTACTTTTTTAATTGTATTAAATGGGTTGGTCTCAATACAGGATTGATAGCATGTTAAAGATCTTGCAAAAAACAAGTCAATTTGCAAGAGAATGTGTCCATAACATTGTCCGTACTATTCCTGTTTCTGACAGCACACACCCATGAGCCTCCACTCTTGACAATTTGTTGAAGTACAAATGGTCTGTAGAAACAAAATTTTTTTTTATAATAGGACCTGTAGTATAGCGCATTGTCACACAAAAATGCCCTCCAAAAATTCAAAGCAAGACCCATGAGTCCACTTTGGACAATTGTTGAAGAACAAATGTCTGTAGAAACAACATTTTTTTATATTAGGACCTGCATATAGCTGCATTTCAAAAGCAGCAAGACCCAAAAAATTATAAAAATGTACTTCTCCAGCCATGTTAAAAATTTGTGAGGGAGAAATGCAACTTAAACCCACATTTCAGTTTCCAAAGACCATGATTATTGCTGTATCACACACAACATTACCCCAAAAATATAATTAATTACTTCTCAGCCACTATTAAAAATTGTGAATGGGATAAAGCCACTTAAAAAGCCACATTTCTGATCCAAAGGACACATGATTATTGCTGAGTATCTCACAGCAACATGACCCCAAAAAAATTAATAATATGACTTTCTTAGCCACTATTAAAAATTGTGAGGGAGAAAATTGCCACTTAAAAGCCACATTTCTGTTCCAACTGACCCCCATGATATTGCTGTAGCTCACAAGCAACAATGACCCCAAAAAATTATAAATATAAACTTCTTTAGCATATTAAAACTTGTTGAGGGAGAAATTCGACTTAATAGCCACATTTATGGACCAAATGACAATGATTATTGCTGTAACCCAGCAACATGACCTCAAAACCATGAACAATGCAAAACTTCCTAAAGAGTGAAGTGAGAAATGGAATACGGTGTTTGTCCATAAAACCTTGCTGTCTTTTACATTCTCCCTCACAGCAAAACCAGCAAAATGGAACTGTTGGGAAAAGAGAATAAAAATTGCAGTTAATAAATGATCATTTAAAACAAAAAAGTTTTCAGGAGGACCCATTTCTGTTTGGAGAGGATGTGAAGTAGACCAGCAAACTAATCGGTGACCACGGCATTTTTGGCCACAACATCATCAGAGATCCATGCTGCCTATTCAATCTGATGACAGTCAAACGATCCACATTATCCTGAGGAAAGCCGGATGCTTTTGTCTGTAATGACGTCCTCAGCTGTGCTAGAGGTCCCGCTCATATATGACGCTGGCTTGCTGGGGCAGGACGTAACACTCTAGGCTTGGACGAGCCTAACTCGGGCCAATCGTCCATTTGGATACCCAGAAGTCTATTGGGTCCAGGACACATACAAAAACATCGTGTTGAGTACGCAGAAGTCGTGCACCATGAACTTAAGCTGGTCCTCTGTGTGGTTGGATGTGTGCCCTGCAATTGCATGCTTTGTGAGGAGGTAAACCAAAGATTGCCAGAGGTCACCCATTAGGCTTCTGCCACCTGCCTGCTGCTGCGCTACGGCCTACTTGCACTCTACTGCTGTCACGACGCTGATGTTGTTTCGCACCTGTGACATTTGGGGACGTGAAGCAGACTCAACAGAATGTCCTCCAGTTGATTCATCAAGCAAGGTCTCCATTACCTGCATTTTACTCTCTATTTGGGTGTGGTGAAGGAAAGTGCTGAGTTTTGTTTGTAAATACCGGGATTCCCAGGAGGTGGCCACCCAGTAAACTGTTGTTCATTTTTGTGGCCTTAATGCGAGGATCATGTTGGAAGGAAATGTAGCATCCCAAGCACATCATGTGAGAGAAGGAAGCCTTGATTTCCGACCAAGCCTCTGGGTCCGAGGGGCACTAGCAAACTGATCTTACCTCACTTCCACCTCCTCCGCCTCAAATTCGCGCCAACCTCTTTCCAATGCATGGGACGTCGGTAACATCGGTGTCAAGGAATACCTCCTCCACCTCCTCCTCCACCCTCCGCTGCCTGGGTCCGGCACAGCTTCAACACAGCCCTACTGCCTGAGATTATGCACCCTGAGATCAGAATTGCCCAACCGAGATGCAACTAGCACTGGAACCCCGAACCAACTGCCTAATAAAGACCGATGAAATTGTGAAAGTGGGGGCTTGGGGTTTTGACGGAGAGAAAGGCCCCGTGACCGCATCTGTGCCCGTTCCTCCCCCGTCGGGGGGGGACTGTTGTTTCAGAGGTCCAACGATTTTTCCCAGAACAAAGACATCACAATGCTCAGTGACAAGGGCTTTTTTCCGCACTGACCATTTTGGTGGTTCTTCAAAACTGGCAAGGATGGGCAGAGCTCTTCCCCTGCCCCCAATCTCAGGGGGCTAAAACCCCCCGAGGTCCTTTACCGCTGCTTGTCAGGCCTGTGTCACTTCGTACTGCTTTAAATGGCATTGCGCGTCCCACAATGTGGGCATGGGAGGGGGGAAATTCCACGTTTTTTGTATACAATTAGTTTGGATCTTTAGTACAGGTTACGGGCATAGCAGGACCCCACCTGCAAAACAAAATTTTCCCCCAATATCACAATGCCCCCCATAAATTTTCCAAATTTTTGTGAATTTTTATAATTTCTTCTTTAATGAAAACCTATAAAAAACGTCAGTGAATTTGTCATATACATATAATTTTAAAAAAAGAAAAAACCCTTAACCAGTCCTTAAGAGTCGCAGCAGGGGGCGGGCGGCGGAAGTGCGAACTTAGAATTCGAGCCTTCTTCGAGGCAGTCCAGACCCAGGGGCTCTTTAGAAATTTCTGGACGACAAGGTTTATGACTGTGCCAGGCAAGGGATGTGCTCACCTACCGATCTTAAAGGGGGGGCAAGATTTCACCGTTTTTCGCACACCACCCTTTCCCGGCCAAGGGGTTCGTCCCAGCCAGCGCCGGTTCGTTGCGGAGAGCCGTCCACAGCTCCGACCTTTTGGGGGACGGTCTCCCAAGAAAAATTAAAATATTTTTTTTTTTTTTTTTTTTTTATTCGAAACTTTTATTGAACAAAAGGGGAAAAATTTCAGAAAACACCTTTATATTCAAGCTAAAAAAAATTATGATATAAAATCGCCCAAATTTTTCCGTAATGTTTAAAAAGAAGTTGTTGAGCGCGGGCAGTAGGATTTTTGAGCCAAAACTGTAACAGAATCTAGAGGGAGAAACAAAAGCAAGATAAAATTGCATTTCTTATCTCAAAAAGAAGCCTAAAAGGCAGGGACATCAGCAGTAATGGGGGGTTCCCCCCAAGGGAGGGGGAGTAGGAGAAGGGACCTCCCCTCTGGGGCGTCCAGAAAAGAGCCATACTTGTCAGGGTTGGTCACAAGTCGATAAGTGTCTGTGTTGCAAAAGGGAATCCAATCCCCCCCGGGGTTAAAAAACCTACTATATTGAGTGGGTGAGTCCGTCTGAACTCCTCTAGCCTCGCAGTGATGTATTTCTTTGATCCGTCTGTGATAGAGGGGAGGGAGTGGGGAGCCCAAAATCT
>JAODAL010087166.1:0-10018 GCA_025379985.1 Phyllomedusa bahiana | reverse complement strand
CCCCCCTTTTGGGGTATTTTATGCAGCTTTTCCCTTGTAAATTGCTGAAAATGGGTTTCTGGGGCTGGAAAAACCAAGCAAACAAGACGCATGTGTTAGTAAGAGAAAAACGAAATAAATTCCGGAAATTACATGAAATCAAAAAGTGGTCATTTTTTAGCACCAATAGACCCCTAACATCTGTGGTGTTTTTTTTTACACCGTTGTGTGTGCCTGATTAGGGGCTCCCAAAATTAAAGGGAAGCGGGTAAAGTGAAAGTAAAATGGGGCATCGGGCATTTTTCGAATGGAATTTTTGGGGAATGCAGTAAACCTTCTGCGGACTTTATAATAATATGGCTCTAAAATTTTTTCCCCCTTTCCCTTTCTGAAACCCAAAAACTTTTTTTTTTTTCAGTACATAAAAAATGGGGCTTTTATTTTGCAGAAACAATGTCTTTTAAGGGGGTTACTCATATTCTAAGAATTTACTGGGAATGGGGGTTTCAAAATGTGAAAAAAAAATACTTCCCCCTGTTTTGTGGGGTTTTTTTTGTCGGAGTTTTTTGGTCTGTAAAAATGTGTATTATCTGTATTCTAAGGTTGAAAAGCCCCGGGCAAACCAAAAATGTGGGTTTCCGTTTTTTTTTGGTACCGTAAAAAAATTCCAAAATTTGAAAAATTTTTGAACTAACCCTACGGAGTCATTTGGGGGTCATTTTTTGTGGCTGAAGGTACTTTTATTGCTAGCATTTTTAAATGCATGCGACTTTTTTGATCATTTTTTATTCTAATTTTATGGGACGTGAAATGACCAAAAAAAACGCAACTTTGGCATTTGAAATTTTTGTCTGTGCATTCTGTGGGATATCCTGAAAACCTGACCTGTTGGTGGGGTGTGAGGACTGGAGTTTGAAAACCCCTTGTGTAGACTGTGTTGCTGATGGTGGGAATCTGCCGACAGTGTCTGGGACTGGGAATGTTGCTTGCTCATGCTGCTCTGGCACATCGGCAGCAGAGGACCGCTCGAGCTTGGAAGTGGCAGAGGAGGAGGCAGAGGATGTCACAATGGTTGGAAGTCCAGGACTTGTGGCCTTTTTTTATCCAAGTGACTGTTCCACAGCAATTGGATAAAACCTGAAACCGCCGGGTGTTAGCTGCAAATAGCGCTGTGATCCCGTTTCAAAGCCGCTCACTGGTGCTATGACATACTCATACGTCATAGGTCGGTAAGGGGTTAAAAGCTCGGTCCGGCTCGGGCTCTAAACACCCGAGAAGTTCGACTCGAACCTAAATTTTCTTGAACCGTTCTCTCAACACTACCAAACAGTTCTACTTTGGTTACATCTGACCATATGACATTCTCCCAATAGTCTTCTGGATCATCCAAATGCTCTCTAGCAAGTGTCAGACGGGCCCGGACATGTACTGGCTTAACTCCTTAACGACCGCCCGCCGACTTTATTTGTCGGCTGGTGCAGGTTGTTCGCCTGCAGCGACGTCTTAAGACGTCACTGCAGACATCAGAGTTTGCAGCGCCCGGGCGCCGCGGCTGCGCTGAGATCGGGGCGGTACTACACAGCCCTAATCTCAGCGCAGCTCCTGCAAGCACCGTGGAGCGGGGGAACCTCCGCTCGCTGATGCTTTAACCCTTTGATTGCGGCGGATCGTCGACGCAGCGCAATCAAAGGGTTTCCCTGCTCTGTCGATCGGCCCGGGGAACGGCTGCACAGTCAGCCCTGAGGACCTAGAGTATCAAGCCAGTGACCAGGACAGACTGTGTGCTGTCCTGATCACTGCCTGTGTCAGACTGACACAGATTATAATGTATTAGCATATATTCATATATGCTAATACATTACTAAGTGTAAAAAAAAAAGTAAAACAGTTCTCCCCTTCAGAGGATTTAAAAAAAAGTAAAAAAAAAATAAACAGAAAAGTGTAAAAAAAATGAATAAAAAATAAATAATAAAATTAAAAAATTTAAAAATAAAAATAATTTTTGCTATTTTTATTAAAACACAAAAAAAATGACCCATATTAGTTTATCCACACACCGTAATAACCTGTAGAATTAATCTAACAAGTTTATTAAGTGTGAAATGTGAATGGTGTAAAAAAAATAAAGAAAAAATTCTGCAATTATTTATGAGTGAATTTAAACTATTCCCCCATAAAGTACAACTCGTCTCAAAAAAAACAAGGCCTCATACAACTGCATCATTGAAAAAATAAAAAAATTACAACTGTTGAAATGCAAGGAGGCAAAAACTAAAAAAAATTTCTGGTCATTAACTACTTTTCAGGTGATCGACTTAAGGGGTTAAGCAGAGGGACACATCTGGCACTGCAGGATCCGAGTCCCTGGAGGTGTAGTGTGTTACTGATAGTAGCCTTTGTTACATTGGTCCCAGCTTTCTGCAGGTCATTCGCTAGGTCCCTATGTGTGGTTCTGGGATTTTTGCTCACTGGTCTTGTGATCATTTTGACCCCACGGGGTGAGATCTTGAGTGGAGCCCCAGATGGAGGGAAATTATCAATAGTGTTGTATGTCTTTCATTTTCTAATTATTGCTCCCACAGTTGATTTCTTCACACCAAGCTGCTTGCCTATTGCAGATTCAGTCTTCCCAACCTGCTGCAGGGCTACAATTTTGTTTCTGGTGTCCTTAGACAGCTCTTTGGTCTTCACCATAGTGGAGTTTGGAGTGTGACTGTTTGAGGTTGTGGACAGATGTCTTTTATACTAATAACAAGTTCAAACAGGTGCCATTAATACAGGTAATGAATGGAGGACAGAGGAACCTCTTAAAGAAGTAGTTACAGGTCTGTGAGAGTCAGAAATCTTGCTTCTTTGTAGGTGACTAAATACTTTGTTTCCCCACTGTATATTGACTTTTAATATGCATACGGAGGCAATGCTGCCAAAAAAGTATTTTCTTAGGGAGGGGACTGTCTAATTAATGTATGTAAAGTTTGCTATGTTTGTGCAATTGTAGGGCCTGCAGAGGGGTGGGGTTATAGGGACAAAGGAGGCCATTAGAATATAATTAGGGGTGGGCAAGAAGAAAATTACATGGGTGGAAAACTTGTCATTGTCTGTAGCCACACAGGGCAGCGCTGATCGCAAATTGAAATTAGAAGAAAGGAAGAGATGTGGCATGGATCAGCGCAGTCCTATGCTGCCAGATACAGTGACAAGATTTTACTTTCTGTAATGTTAGGGGGCTGTATTTATAACTGCTTACACCAATGCAGGTGTTCTAGTTACAAGGATTGCTTGTGGAGCCTGGGAGGGAGGTGACTATTGTAGTGTACAGGAGTTGGTAGTACAATAAGGGTACAATAAGGGTTGTTTTGCATAAATTGTAACCAGTCCATGACAATCACCAACTACAGATGTAGCAGAGTACAGCTTGATCGTGATATCACGGCTTTTCGTGTTATCTGCTCTAATAAGTAAACAAAGGCCATTGAAAAGCATTGAAAAAGGTGAGATAACATTATTTTCCGTGATATCATGGTGCAATTTCTGTTCTGTTTAATTCTGCTACATCTGTAGTGGCAGGAAAAACCATGACAACTCAAGGGTGGGGGTAGAGTAAAGGTAGATTATATAAGTTAGGTAAATTTAATGTTCTGGGTCTTCTCCTGAGCCTTTCCATTGGGTTCTCTCTGATATCCACCTTCAGTGTATCAGAGTCATCAGCAGCAGCTGTCAGAGGTGCAATCCATCATGTCACTCTGACATAGGCTGTGCTGTCCATAGCTCAGGGCGCAGCTTTAACCCTTGTTTCCCTTGGCCGCATGGAAGTGGATCAAGAAAGAGGGCACATATGGGATAGTTCTAAAAACTACATAATTGAGGGGATCAATAATGAGTTGCGCTTCCCTGCTAGCATATACTGTGTTCCTGTAAATAATGGATTAAAAAATAAAATCTTTTAAAAAAAGTGTTTTTAAAATTTTTCACCTCATTTGTTTTTTGGGGTTTGAAAAGGGTTTATAAAATTTCCTAAAACGTTTCTTACTGGGCTTTTTTTGGGGGAACTAACTACAGACCCCTCAAAACCGTCGAAATGGGGAAAGGCCCCCGAAAACTTTTGGGTTGTAAATTTCTTGGTGAAATACCTAAATTTTAAAAGCCCCCTTAATTCCAAAGGAAAAAAAAAATCTTTTTTAAAAATTTGCCACTAAAAAAAACTTTTTTTTAAGTTTAAAATGGAAAGTTTTTAAAATTTTTCAAATATTTTTTAAAAATGTTTCAAAAATAAAAAGGCCCCTTTTTGACCAAAAATTAAAGTTTTGTGTAGATTTAAAAAAATGGGGCTCTGCTTAGATTTTAAAAGGGTTTTGGGGGGTTGGGGGAAATCTTTGGTTTGTTTTGGGATACAAAAAGATTGTGACGCCCTAATTGTACATGATTATGAAAAATCTTTAATTCTTAAAATTACTGCCCTCTTTTAATGATACATTGAAAAAAACCATTGGTTGTGATACCTTAACCTGCACAGTTAAGGGACTTGCATTTTTTATAATTATGGAATATAGTGTGAGAAATAGTGAGCAAATATATAGTATAAATATCTAGTTAGTGAAGTGTTAAGTACCCCGTGGGAAAAAATTATTTTGGTCTGATAATTTAGGCAGCACAGCTATCAGCAGCATGAAACAAACTGAGAATTTGTTCTATTTCAATTACTTGAAACAATAATAGCTATGTTTAAAGTTCCTTTCTACTTTTAAACAAAAAATTTTTAGGGGAAAAGGGAATTAAACCCCTTATGGGGGCCGTAAACAACTTGACGTCGGGCAGTGCAGTTTATTCGTCTGCAGCAACGTCTTTTAAAACCTTCGCTCCCTGGGGGGCTTACCCCTGATGGCCCCCTGTTCATGCGAGCATGTAAAAGGGCTTTCCACTGCCCTGTTGGGGGATCAGGACTCCCTGTGACCTGACAGAGCCCGGGGAATGGGTGCATAGTATGCCCTCGGACCTAGAGTAGCCCCAGGGCTGTCTGTATAACAAACCAGCGATTGTGGCTCCCCTGCTATTCCCCTTTTAAACGAAGGGGAACATTCTCCTTAGGGAGAGCACGGGGTTTGGGGTATGTTTTGATTGCTTTTAGCCCACACAAAAGAATCTGTATCAAAAGGGATTATGGAAAAGGGGAAAGTCCTGCGCCCTCTTGGTTGAAACAAACCTCAATTTACTTCGATTCACTGAATCTTTGAGAAGAAAAAGGGAATAATTGTAAAGCCAAATTGTCATCTAATACGCGTTTGGGGGTTTTCCCCCTCTCAGTGTAGAGCAGAGCGTATTGGCTTGACTGGGGGAGGCAAGGGAGGGTATGAAAGGGGGGAAATCTTTATAGAAAACCCGTTAAGGCATGTTGTTTTGATTCCCTTTTTACCCCACACTAAGGGGTGTTTCCAAAAGGGAGTTTTCCCTTCTAAACCCACTCATTGCCTCCCCCATCAAACCATATCGCCTGCTCTACACGATGGGGGGAAAAACCCCCGAAACACGTATGTAGATGAGCAATTTGGTTTACATTTTTTTCCTTTTTCTTTTCAAAGATTCTGAATAGAATAAATTGAGGTTTTTTCAACCTAAGAGGGCGCAGTGAGCTTTAGTCTTTTTTCCCCTAATCCTTGTGATATTTAAACTGCCAAAATTTTAATGTATATAGAATTGCTATCATTACTAAGTGTTTAAAAAAAAAAAGTAAAACTTAAACCCCCCATTTGGGTTTTTTTTAAAAAATAAAAAAACTGAAAAAATGAGAAAAAAATTAAAAAAAAGCATAAAAAAAAATATTTTAAAAAAAAAAAAACCCACACATCCTAGGGGGTAAAAAAATTGGTGTGGCCCAAAAGTGGCCATAATCTATTTTTGGGGTCTTCCAAGTCCAGAGGATTAAAGGATTGTCCACAAACCCAAAAAAAGAAAGAAAAAACCTTTTTGGGAATTTCTTGTGGGCCCCTTCTCTTTAATTGTGCTTTTTCCCTGTGTAGTAGCTCCCTCTGTGCAGCGGGGCAGCATAATCTCCTGTGTGAAATCCTCACGATGAGCCACGGGTCCCCTCCTCTGAGTCTCTCCCGTGCCACAGTAAAAGCGTTTCTGAACATTCCTGTTCTAACATGTATTTTGACCCTTGCCTCCGTCCACTGACCACGTTTGTCTGCTGCCTCCCCTAACCTTTCTGCCTGTCTCAGACTATGAGTGTGCTGGTCGATTCTGGTAGTCTTCCACTGAAGCCAGTCCAACCTACCTAGTGCCGTGGGCTCTGGTGAAAACTGGATGGCTACTTCCCTGACGAGGCTGTATCACCACTTGCGGTGGTCCAAAGGATCCAGGGTGCCCCTGTTCAGCACATATGGCTCCAGTGGCATCTCTTGGGCCCAAGTTACATCTGCCTTTGCCACCAAGGTTCGACCAGTAACCTCAATTAGTCTACCATACACATGGCGTTAATGGAGAACCAGTTCCCCACTGAAAAAGCAAAAGTGGCATTTATAGTCAGCTTTCTGTTGGGTGAAGCCTTGGCCTTGTCCAGATCTCTTTGGGATCAGAGGGGACCCAGTGCCGCCAACGTTCAAGTCTTCCTTGAGTCGTTCCACAACGTGTTTCAGGAGCCAGTATGTGTGTCTTCCGCTGCAACTTCTCTGCTCCGCTTATGTCAAGGTGACTCCACAATTGGGCAATATACAATACAATTTTCCCACCCTCTCCTGTAAGCTGTCATGGAACAATGAGGCCCCCGTAGCCTCATTCTGGCATTTTTTTTTGCTGGAAGGATAAAAGACGACTGGCTGGTCATGACCTCTCTTCTTCTCTGGATGAACTGATCCATCTGGCTACACCGTCTTTCCTGTGTTTCTTCAGTGTTTCAAAGGCCTCCACTGCTTCCACCAATGGCTTTTTCAGAAGAACCTATGCAAGTGGACAGAGCCCACCTGTCATAGCAAAAACAGTCCTGTTGATGACAGCAGAATCTTTGCCTCTACTACCTTGGTCCTGAACATTTCCATATGGAATTTCTATTGCATCCTGGAAACTTCCACTCCTAGGCTTTATGGGAGTGGTATCCCTAGGTGTGAATACTACCTCTCCACGTCTGACCATACCAGTCCAAATCTTCACCTCATCTGGTGTCATGCTCCAAGTCTCCGCCTTTGTGGATTCTGGATCAGCTGGGAATTTTATTGATACAGATCTGGTTTCTAAGTATCGTCTATCGGTGGTCCATCTTGACAAACCTCTAGTCTTCTTCTCCATTAGCGGTGAATGCCTGTGTGACTCCATTCTGTTCCATTTTGAACCTGTGAGTCTCAAGTGGGGCCAATGCATAAAGAGGAAATTTTATTCTACATGTTACACCATTCCTCCTCTGCAGTCTTTCTGGGACTTACGTGGCTACAGCAAGCCCCAGTGCTCAACTGGCAAACTAGCGAAGTCACACGTTGGGGACAAGACTGTCATTTCCACTGTTTTGTGGCGTCGTGTCTGGTGCGCAAGGCTATGTCTACACTGCAATGATATATGATCGTATTTTCTGTGGTTTTAGGGTTTTAAAATCGCTGAAAATTCAATAGTTCAGGCAGGCCATAGACTCTAATTTAAAAAAACGACCTGTAGTCTACACAGGTAACTTTTTCTCCGATCGTCTTTCGGCAGCGGCGTATTATACAACGTGTTGTATAATATGCCAGCACTTTTAGTTTTTTCGTCATCCTCCCATACAATCAATTGTATGGGTGACGGCAAAAAAATGAGAGCTGACCGTGGTTTTACACAAAACGTGACAAAAACTGGGGTCGTGCATCGGAAGAAAACAGTCGATTTTCTGCCTTTTTTTGCGATACAGTGTAGACCTAGCCTAAGACTTCTCCACTGACATTTTCCACTTCCCTGCCAGGGCTGCCTTCACCGTATCACAAATACGCAGATGTCTTCTGTAAGAAACAGGTTGAGACCTTTCCACCATATAGAGCCCATGATTGTCCTATTGACCTTCTGCCTGGGACTACTGCTCCTCAGGCAGAGTCTACCCATTGTCTACTAGAGGAGGCTTGTCACCCGGTGAACATATTCCTCAACCATAAGAACCTGTTGTATCTTCAGACAGCACAGCACTTGAATTCTCGGCAAGTCAGGTGGTCCCTCTTCTCAAGATTTGATTTTGTGACACATTTCAGACCAGCAGACAAGAATATCAAGGCTGATGCTCTCTCCTGTGCCTCTGATGTTGCTAGCCAAGACTCCGCACAATGGCATATCATTTATCCTGAACGTCCGATTTCCTCAGCCCCTATCGATATCCAATTTGTAACTCCAGAGATAAAATTACCTCTTGCTATAAGGAAAATAATTTTGAAGTGGGAACATTGTTCTTTGCTGGCAGGGAATCCTAGAGTTTAAAAAATCCTGCATGCTCATATCTTGTCATTACTAGTTGCCTAATCTGGGTCAAGATGTCAAGGACCTTGTTCTGTCTTTTACTACTTATGCCCGCAACTAGACTCTCCATCACAAACCTGATGGTCTTTTGCAATCCTTGACCATTCTGGACTGTCTCTAGACCCTTATAGCCATGGACTTCATTACTGACCTACCACCCTCCTCGAACAAAACCGTCGTTCTTGAAGATGTCCCATTTCTTGCCTCTGTTCTGTCTCCCTTCCTCGGCTTGCTGGGCACTTCTTCCAGCATATTTTCCACCTGCATGGCCGTCCTCAACATATTGTCTCAGACCATGGGGTCAAATTCATCTCAAAGTTCTGGTGTGCACTCTGTTCCCATCTTCAGGTCAAGTTAGACTTCTCTTTGGCCCATCATCCCCAAATCAAGAGCCAAGTTGAAAGGGTTAACCAAGTTCTTGGAAGCTACTTTTGCACACCAAGATGACTAGTCCAACCTTCTTACCTGGACGGAATTGTCATACAACCATCTGGAGTCCGACTCGGCAAGAGCCTCACCCTTCTATATTGTGTATAATCAACAACCTCATCCACCCCCATCCACCCCAAGCAGTCTTGTCTGATGTTCCTGCTGTGGATGCCTAAATCCTAGACTTCATGGCAATTTGACCTCTCCCATCTTCATTCCGGAGGATAGGGTGCGGCTGTCCGCTAAGTACATACGCCTGAAGATCCCTTGCATTTCCAGTCTAAATTTCTGCGCATCCCAAACTCCTTCCATGTCTCCCTCCTCAAGCCAGTAATCCTCAACTGCTTCTCCCAAAAGGACGTTTCTCCATCTCCTGAAGCTAACTTTATGGATATTCTAGAAATAAAGGAGATTGTGCTCATGAAGACTATTAGGGGGAAGCAGTATTATTTTATCAACTGGAAGGGGTTCAGGCCAGAAGAGAGGTCCTGAGAACCAGAGACTAATATTCTGGCCAGGACCTTGTTTAGAAGTTTCTTCAGTCTAAAAAGATGGAGAGGCTAAAGGTGGGGGGTACTGTTACAAGTGGTGCTGCAGCCCGCATATTGCGCTGCGGGATAACTTGTACTTCTGCTCCCTACTTACCTACTGAGAGTTCATGTCCTGCCATGTATTTTGACCTTTGCCTCCATCCACTGACCACATTTGTCTGCTGCCTACCCTGACCTTTCTGCCTGTCTCCGAGTACGAGCTTGCCTGCCAATTCTGTACCATGCTGCACCCTGGCTGCCACGGCAAGCTAGTCGCGTCAGAGGTGGCAACCTGGTAGTCTCTGGTTGCAGCAAGTCCAGTCTGCCTTGTGGCGGGCTCTGGTAAAAACCAGGAGGCTACTTAGACACCACTCCCTGATGTGGCTATACCACTGCTTGCGGTGGTCCAGAGGCTCCACATGCTAGCCATCTGTTTCCTCCTCAGTAATTAACAACAGCATGGTGCCATGAGGCCAGAAATTCATTACTACCATGCTCCCACTGCATAGAAACTGCCGCATATTCACATTGACATTTGTGCAATATATACATTTCACACAGAATAACATCTACCCTTCACTTTGCAAAAAATAGTAAGGGAATTTTTTTGTTAATTTTTT